>JAKOGI010003957.1:0-37443 GCA_029747015.1 Carnegiea gigantea
TGTGTATGTATGTGTCTATATATATATATATATATATATATATATATATATATATATATATGCATGCGTGTAACGCCTCAAATTAAGCATGTTTCACTATTTATATTCTCCTTAATAAATCACTCAATTGTATTCTGATAAATCCAATGATAGCGGCGTTACCGCCATCCCAAAGGGCAATGCTTGAAGTGTGTGTCCTGGAATAACATAGTTAAGTATAACCTCAACCATACACATTCAACGTGATTATCCATTCATAATCAAGTGTTAACCAATGTAAGGTTTATAAATCATAGTAACATAATTCACCATGTAATCTACATCCTCATACACCGAAGAATTCGAAATACAGCTTTAAAGTATGCATATACTGTATCACCGCTGATTCATACAGATTTCCTTGCTCAACTTATTCTCTTCCACTGGTTTGCTAGTATGAGGGAAATTGTCTAAGCATTTGCCTAGAACAAAACATGAAAAATATTTCGAACTGTAAGCCAAAGCTCAGTACATGCATTCCTGAATTGTTAAATGATTATTGAAACACTGATTGGGCCGGCTTTACAGTTCATTTAAGGTCAAAATAGGGAATGAGATGAATATAAAGCTACATTGCTAATTATTATCTGATAGTGAACCCGTTGATACTGTTACGATCTATGGATAGGTGTACATCTGCCAAGCCGATTGGGGACCTAGCCTGAAGTCGCACGGGTAACTGAAGGGCGAATGCCCTATAGATGATAACTGACGGGTTCACTAATTAACTGATAAATCACTGTGTAAACTAATTCATTGATACACTTACCAAACATGATACTTTGATAAATGAACTTTGATTTCTAAAGATACAGACAATGGACGCACCTGAAGTCTTTAAAATGATATTTCACTTGACAATACTTATGCACAATGGAAACGATGGACTAGGCACCGATTCTGCTAAAGAAATGTAATTATATGTAAATGTAGTTAGTAAACAATATTTACTCCTGTTGTAATGGAAATTGATTAATTAAAAAGCTTCCACAATTCCAATAATTCAATATAAGATAAGTTACAATAAAATGATTTGAAAAATAAATCAATTAGGATTATTGAACTTGAAATATAACAAACTGAAATAAAATAGACCAAATTGGAATGATTGAGGTGATAATGAAAAGATCTTAATTGACATAAATAAAATATCGGTTTTTGATATTTCCGAAATGAATAATGGAAAGTGTAATACTTATAAAATGGATAATAGAAGGCTTAATGTCAGGAGAGGTGTTGTGACATTCATAAAAGCTTAAATAACACCAGCTTGGTTCGATGGACACTGATTTTGAGTCATTACTCTGCTCACTTCCTAAATTTCATTTTCATGCTCATTTAACTTAGTTTTCAACCCAAGTAAGCTTCTATAAATAATCATACTTGTTGAACTCACTACACTTGGTAATTTCTTTGCAATACCCACAATTATATAGAAACTTCCGAAAATATTTCCAAATGTCACGATTTCTATATTCACTCATATTACCATTTGATGATCTGCATTGGAAAATCTATATCTTTCACTCTCGACCTCCAAATAAGATGTAAAACCCCAATATGAAAAGATAATAATGTCCACTTAAACTTTTATTTAGAACACAAAGCATGATTCATATAGTAAAGTCCCTAAAATTAGGGTAGAACATAGATGTACACAATTTTAGTTCAATTTGTGCAGTCGTAGTAAAATGACCATAACTTTTTCCACAGAACTCAGATTAAGGCGATTCAAAAAGCATGTGAAATCTAACTCATTGATCTATCCACACATCAAAAATCAAAAATTTTCAATGAGCCAATCAATACCAAAGTTTTCGTGAGTCCACTGTTCAAAACTGCTCCCAGTTTCGATGTATTCTATGCAGTCTTCAGTAAAGTGGCCATAACTTTGTCTATACAACTCAAAATTAAGTAATTATAGAGCCCATTTAAAGCCAATGCATTGAGGTAGCTTCACACCAAAAATCATAATTTTCCTATGTCCCACGAAATACCAGTTTATTCATAAATAGACCCCTGTTTTGGGTCTATTTCCCAGCCCTAAATCACCTACTTTCAATTTTTCTTCATGTAACGACCCACTAAAGTCACTCTTTGATTCCTCCAAAACCACAGCAACATTGCCATAATCATTTATAATGATAAGAATTGCAAAATCAAATACAAAATAATCCAAATCTATCACTTCAACTTAAACTAGCATGATTAAGAAGTAACCCTAACCCTAGCATAATCCAACTTTAACTCCACCATGATCCATCACCAAGATAACTCTTAATTCAATCAAAACAACATGATCCATCATTAAAACAACCAAAACAAGAAGAAAAAACCATAAATCCAAAGAACAAGATTAAAGCTACTTACTTTGAACTTGAAAAAAAGTAGTGATGGAGATGATGTTTGGCGATTTTGAGGATGGAAGATGGTAGCCAATGGAGGGAGGTTGTTGGGGGTTGCAATCCTCACCAGAGGCTAGTCAGAAAGTGGTCAGAAAACACCACAATAGGGGTTGGGGGCCTGTTGGCTTTGGGTAGAGGGAAGGAGGAAAGAAGAAGAGAGAGAAAGTGACTTGAATATTTGCTTGGTGGAAAATGAAGTTAAAAAAAACTGGGTTGATATTTAAAGTGCTAAAAGCTACTTTTTACTAAGTATAAATTAGGCCTAATTAAGGGTAATTAGCTAAACAAATATACCTAAGTCTCGTTGGGCCAAAATCGGCCTTAAACGGGCTCGGATTCGAAAAAGAGCTGAAATCGAGTGCGTTTGCAAATTTTTTTTTTTTTGGTTTATTTTTTTTCCTAAGCCTGAGATTAAAATGCTGGTGGGGTCATGAAAAATAATTTAATCACTTAAATCATAATTATCGAGGCCTACTATCAATTTTCATGAAATTTTTCGGTAAATGAAACTCGAATTGCAAAGTGGAGCACCAAATAAATTCTCCCAATCGGGATAATTAAATGAGATAAATAAATATGAAAAATTAATAACATGACTTAATTAAATAAAATAAATATGATTTAGGATCGGGCTATTACAATACGTATATATATATATATATATATATATATATATATATATATACATATAGATATATGTATATATATATATACACAGCACACACACACACACACACTGGGTATATATAAGTATATATATATATATATAATATATATATATATATATCTATATATATATATATAGATTATATATATGTATCAGTGTACAGTATGCATGTATGTATTGTATGTGTGTGTGTGTGGTGTGGTGTGTGTGTGTATATATATATATATATTATTATATATATATATGATATATTATTATATCTATATATTATATACATAGCATATATGCATTATGTATTCATGCATTTATGTATGTGTGTATGTGTGGTGTACATATCCATAATATATATATCTATATATATATATAGTATATATAATATATATATGATCTATTTATGTATGTATATTATATATATATATATAGATATATAATATATATATAATATAATTACTCTATAATATATATGTAAACTTGTATGTGCCTATTTATATATATATATATATATATATATATATATATATATGTATATATATACATATATATATATATATATGCGTGTGTGTGTGCGCGCGTGCGCGCACATAGATATGTACATATATATGCATGTATATACATATATATGCATGTTTGTGTGTGTGCGTGCACGCGCACATATATATATATAGCTATATACAAGCACATATATATAGGTATATACATGTGTGTGTGTGTGTGTGTGTGTGTGTGTACGTATGTATGCATGCATATATATATATATATTATATATATATATATATATATATATATATATATATATATATGCACACACACACACGCGCGCACACACACACACATATATACATTTGTATGTGTATATATACATACATCTATATATATATATCTATATATATATATTATATATATATGATCTATATATATATATATTATATATATATATATATATATATATATATAATATTGTATAGATATATTGCGCAATTATATATGCACACACACCCACATATGTATATCATATATATATATATACACACACATATATATACATATGCATATATATATATATATCTATATATATATATGTATATATATATATATATATTGCAAGACCCACCTCTTTTATTTTTTTAGTTAACCTGGTTGTTTTACCTTTTACGTTATCAAATCGTATTTTTATTAACTATACGAGTTAAATTATTACTGATGCGCTTACGTGAACGATAATTTTATTAAAAGGAATTGTTATTGCTATTATTGATTTTAAAGTTAATTCGTGCTATTTGTGCCCGTAAATTATATCGATAGTTTAATTTAGTCATTATTCGATTTATTTAGTCAATTCCCCGAATGCGATTAGGTGGTTTACGTTAGAATTAGTTTCGATGTTTAATAACTCGAACCTTGATATATTTGGCAGCGAATAGTCGATAGAAGGTCATATTATCGATTTAGGTTTAGAGTATGAGGTACGAAATTGGACTAGCGGTGCTATTTATTGAACAGCTTAGAACAAAAGAAAAACGGGGAGGGCATTTTTGTAAAAAGGGGCGCTCGACCCCTTTCTTCTTCATTCCCATGCGAAACCCTGACCCCCCTACCTCTCCCACTACTCTGCATCTTCTTCTTCCTCCTGCATCACCATGTGCGACCACCAAGCTCCCAAAACCCCCAATTTTCGGTCAACCCAGCTGGAAAATTCCTAGATTTCGCCTCCCCATCATCAAACCAACATTTTAATGTGAAATCTGGGCAAAATCGGAGAGAACCCAGCACGATTTCGGTTGAATTGGGCTACGATTCGACCCCCCAAACCCAAGCCGAAGCCTGGCCGAGCAACCTCACTCCTAGTTTCTTCGAATCCACTGCAGACTGTGAGTAAATTCGTAGCCCAAGCACCCACCACGAGTTCGAGTCTGTGAGGGAGCTTTTGGGTGAATTTAGGGTTTGAAATGCATGGTTCAGGCATGGTGTGGGGCTTGATCGTGTGTTAGTGAGCAAGAGCCAAGGGATTGGAATTGTTCGAGCCCTAGAGTTGAGCCAACAGCCTTGGATTCGAGCCTTTCGCTTGGAGTCCAGGTGGGTATTTCTCGCCTCCTAAGTATTAGTAGATTCGAAAACGTTTTAGCCTAAACGATGATGCATGTCAACTTAGCTTTAGCTCATTTCATGAAATATGTAATGAGAAACTATGCATGTTAAGTTAGATGGAACACAAGCCTAAAAATGTAGTTCGAAATGAGTTATGCATGTTTAGGTTCGACTTAAGTGAATTTAGTTATTACATGCCTAAAAATATAGTTCGAAATGAGTTATGTATGTTCAGATTCAATTCAAGTGAATTCAGTTATTACATGCCTGAAAATATTGTTCGAAATGAGTTATGTATGTTTAGGTTCGATTCAAGCGAATTCAGTTACTTCATGCCTGAAGGGTTGACTTGAATAGTAACATTCGATATGATAAATGAATGCCTAGAATCATATTATGCTTAAATGACTGAAATAGGTTCAAGTAGTAACTTCGATATAATAAACGAATGTCTTGAAACGCATTATGTTTAAATGGTTCAAATAGGTTCAAATAGTAACTTCGACATAATAAACGAATCCCTTGAATTGTATTATGTTTAAGTGGGTTATTTAGATTCAAATAGTAACTTCGATGTAATTAAACAAACTTCTAGAATCATATTATGCTTAAATGACTTAAATAGGCTTGAAATGTAACTTTAAGACAATGAATGACCCTTCGAATCGATGCTTGTCTATTGAGTTGAATTATACTTGTGAAATAGCTTTGGAAACAACATTCGAATGATGAAAATGGCGTGTTTCACATGAACTTGGTATGCTTGCCTTCTATTCGCAAGTTATGAATGTAGGCTAAGTTTTATGCGTTGTGAGTTATTTCAGTTTGTTAAGTTCTTATTTCAAGTTAATGCAATATATACATATATATTTATACTTATGTATATGGTAACGAGCTGTTGGATGGTTGTTGCTCGCTCAGTAAGTTATACGTAGCTATTTCATAAGACCTTTATGATAATATATTATGATTATCGAATTGAAAACCGAGATGGTAGTTGAATGGTTTGAGGTACAACTATGAGTGGTTCGAGGTCCTGTGGTCGGTTGCAATGTAAGGACGGAGTTTGGGTTGTGATTACTGCAATCGTGTGGATTGCGAGGCCATGTATGGCTCATTATGTTGGTTGAATGTATGCATGTGCACCCCTATCCTTTCTATGTCATCAAGTTTGATTACTTGCATAAGGGTGAGTTTTGAAAAAGAAGGATTTCATATTTTGAAATGATAGTGGCCATAACTATTAGTACATGATGGCCTATTTTAGCTAAATAAGAATAGTTTTGGGGGTGAACCCGCTTGAACAGGGGAATCTTTAAGGAGTTTTACAAAGGCGTGAGTTGCATGATAAATGATTTCACTGTAAGAGGTAGCGAACTTATTAGTCATTAAGACCAATTTAAATGGCTAAGATAAGTGCTTAGGAACAATAGATGGAAGTGAACCTGCTTGCACGTGGGAATCCCCAGCCTAGGAAGTAATCCCTAGAGACCCTGACGAGGGTTAAGGTCGAAAAGTTAGTTGTCATCCCGAGAGTAAGAGCATAGTGTGAGTTAATCTCACTAGGATTGAGTGTAGATCTCTCCCAACCATCACTTCATGATGATCTTATGCCCAGAGTAATTTCCTAATAAGTAAGAAAAACAGTTGGCATTTCACCTTTTTATGTATTCCAGAAAGAAAGTTTTTAAGGGTCATAATGAGACCAAGATGAAAGAGATTCTTTTAAAGAATATGAGCCTCAAGAGGCAAAGAGAAGAGTTTTTATGAACCTCAAGAGGCTAAATGAAGTGTTTTTAGTAAAAAGAAAGAAAGCTTCCTGTGTATGACATATGCATATTCTATATATAACTCATGAATGAGATGCTAAGTAAGATACGAATATGAAAAGAAAGCCTTATGAGTATATTTCATGCATACCCTATGAATGAGATTTGATTGAGACTTGAAATGTGCGTGTCTTATGCATATCATATGAATGAAACGCCAAGAAAAGTATGATCATGAAAAGAGATAACCTCATGTGCACATCATATGAATAACGTTTCATGCATAGTTCGAGTATAATGCTAAGAAGTTATGTTTATGAAAAAGAAAGTCTCTACGCTTAGCCTCGTTGCTTGCTTAAGTGTTTGACTGCCTGTTAGTAAAGAAATTTGATTGCTTAGAGACCTAGAAATGTGTTTGAGTGCTTAAAGTGAAGTTTATGGTTAGTGATATTTCCATAAGAATTTTATGAATGCTTAATATGATAGTAAAGTATGGATACGTGGTATGTGACTAATAAAGATATTATTACCTGCAATGGTTTGTCTTTTAAGGGGGTCGGGGGATACTCACTAAGCATGTGGTTGCTCACCCCACTACTCTTTCCCCTTTTCCCCAGGTGTTCTTTGTGACAGGTGAAAGTCAAGCCGCTTATGCGGAGCCAAAGTTTACCCCTGGCTGAAAAAGAGTTATGTGCGTCATATAGAAGTAGGTTCACGAGTTTAACGATGTAATATAACATATTCCTAATTTGTAATTACTGTAAACTAAGTTTTCTAGTTTATATAATGCATATTGTTTATGAGTCGCTCTGTATGGCAGTGTGAGCCAACTATCTGATTAGTTAGATGTCTTCACTCGAAATTAGCTGTGTTTTGGGATGTAAACCCCAGTACTCTAGTTGTGTAGACCATTGAGCTGTATCTTTTACTTTTCCTGTATTAATGAACTATTCTATTTGGTGTACTCCGAGCGAGTGGCTCGTTGAGTTATGAACTCTGGTGTGTGGTCGTTGAGCTTCTTTTGAATATTTTACGCTTCTGTTGATTTGCAGGAGTTTATTATAAGGCTTTTAGCCTGAAAATGATCAGTTTTTAGGGGAAGCTTTAACCGTTTCGCCCCAGAAATTAGGTAAGAAGTAAGAAAATGTGACACTGTTGACCCTAGGGGCTGAGGGTGTTACATTGATGGTATCAGAGCATGATCCTGCGACTATAGGCCGCGACTTGAGTCTTGCATTTTATATGATCGCTTAGGAACACTTTGCGGTTATGTGACATATGCCTACTTTGTGTACACGTATGCCTTATAGTATGGCCATTTGCGACTTATGTGAGGCTCGAGTAGGTTGATTGAGTGAAAGTGGTGAGTTGGGCGTTACTATAGGAATCAATTAGCTCCCCACCATGAGGTGATGTTGTGGGTGCTCATTGATATAATATGTTCCTAATGTGCTAATTGACTTCACTGTTTGACTTTTTGCGACCCGGTTAAGCCGATCGAATAAAATTTGAGCCATGTGTTAGGATGTGAGCATAATTCATTTCCGTGTTCTCGTGTGCGCTAAGTGATGTTTTAAATGGTAAATGTTTTCTTTGTGCGCTCTGATAAGACAATCAATAGTTCAAGCACGTCAATTTAAACTCGAACGATTGAAAAAAATCTCTCTCTAAGCTCATCTTTGCCCCTGAAGTACGATTTGTTCCTCGAGCCCCATAATGGAGTGAGCGGACGTACGCGAAGGTTGGTAGAGAGAAAGCTGGATGCAATTAATCATCCTTTTATTAAAGACAAAGAGATTCGAAGCTATTTTTTATCCTTTGAAACTCCAGATTTTGAGATGTTAATGCCGTTTTGACTGTCGAGCCAAGTTTATCTTACACCGAAGGATTAGCTTTTCGTTAGTGATGATGAGGGAGTTTAGATTCCCAAATACACGCCCTTATGTGTATCAAATGTTGCTTGTAAATATGTATGTGTTAAGATGTGTACGTCGATAGAATCCCTCGTAATGGGCTAGGAAAGGAATGATGGGAAATCAGTGGCTATAATTGATAATCCTACTAGATGGTACCTTGCTGCTGTGAATTTTGAATTGTCGAAGTGAAGGTAGGGGATATTCTCGCATGCATGCTTGAAAAGCTAAATGCTAGTGGTAGGATCTCGTTAAACATTGCATAAGTGTACCTACTGTTCCCCTTTCTTGCCATTGTTGCCTAAACCATGTGTTACTTGCATTCTATTATGCGGATTGTCATTTGTGAATGAAGTGACGATGTTTTGGCTCGAACAAACCCTAATACACCTACAAAGCGAAAGGGAGGAAGAACCTAGCAGACTTTGGAATTGTACATAGTAAATGATCTCTACTAAGGTAAACGACCTACAGTGAGACTCCTATGATCACCTGTGGGATAGGTGTACCTCATAAGACCTCATCGCGTACCTATAAGACCAGTAATGTCAACCATACTCAAACAACACTACCAGTTGGACACCAATCTTTCCTAAATTGGACGATGTTAGGATAAGCTATTGACCACAGGTTACAGAAGGGGATTGTACGCGTATATACAATTCTAGGTGTTCTTTCTATGTGATGACCCCATCAGTCTGCATGTCTTAAGGATTTCTTATGACCCCAAGTGATGCTATGTGATGTCTCTATTGCCTTGCTATGAAATGAAAACCCCCTGGTTAAGTAACTCAGTTTTGAAATGCTTCGATTTTATATGCTAGTGAATGAGCTTGACTTGAGTCGGATTTGTATGTGACTTGATTATTCAGATTATCTAAGCTTGGTGATTCATGACATGGCATAACCTCTAACTTGTTGCTTGCATTCTGTGAATTCTATGATTCCATGTAATAGCTGAATAACTGCATGCACACATATTGAGGCATGATGAGACGACCTTAGAAACCTGCATTCACACATTCTTGCATTTGTATGATTGATCGAAGTAGCACGGCAGAAGCATATAGGCCCATGAGCCATAGACCCAAAACTTATCCTTTTACTATAGGTTGCAACCTGGGGTTTGCATTTACATACAGTCATATAGGTACATTCTTACATGACAATGAATAAGTTTAAGTGTCTTCGAGTATCAACGTGGCATACGTGTAGTGCTAAGCTTATAGGAGCTTATATAGTTACTTTGGACCTGTTATTAAATACTCATTGATGTGTTTTGTCAACGAATCGTTTAGTAAATGCACTTCATGGTGTTTTCTTAGCTTGAGTTGGTCAGGCATGTGGCCGAATTAGCCGAACAATTTAACTTGTGTGATTTGTCAAACAGTATGATCACTGAGCCATTGTTCACACTCCATAAATTTTATTATCTTATGGTATAGCTTGAGTGTTGTATATACATGTGTTTAATACATTATGTAACGACTGTAAGAGGCTGCATTCGCATATGTTCACCTATATATATTTCATGTTTTAGGAGGGAAGCATGATAATGTATCCAAGGTGATATTTAAATTCTTTATTCTAAATTTGGTGTGTGAGTTGCATAAAATGACCATTAGCATGATTGATCCAAGTGTCATGGCATGACATGATCGTGCTATCTTGTACCATATGTTACGTGATAAACTTCATGGGGAAACCTTAGAGTGTATTTTATTTTATTAGCTGACTTACTTATTGCCATTAGTATCATGGGGTTGTTTTTATTTTGGGTCGCAGTATTGTCATGCTACTATTCTGCATAATAATAGTTTGTGATCTTAGAGACCTACATTTGTGTGAATATGTGATTGTCCATCTAGTTTATGTGACACGATAATGTGCTAGGGGTGCTTGTGGTCGCATTAGAGTCTATACATCACTTGATCGTCGAATTGTGAAATATGCATGATCTGGTGTGGGTTGGTTGTGTTGTGTTATATATTTGTGATATTCTTATAAGGGTGCAAAAATGGTGTAAATTCATGTCTATGACCAAGTCATCTTACTTGCACGTTCTCAGTAAGTAGAGATAATCAGTTCTCTATGAAGACCCTATGGTTGAACTTTCCATTAGCTAAGCTATTGTGATTATCTCGTCTACTTATTATCCTTTCAGCTACACACTCTAGCCGGAAATCTTTTATTTAGTTTATTGTAGTTCTAACATGAGACATAAGCTTAGGAGCTCTTGAGTAATTCCTCTACTAACTCCCATGTTGCTTGCTGTATTACGCCCTGTAACTCACCTGCTTAAGCAATTGTTTTGAAAATATATGCATGCAAATTAAGTACTTAGAAGCCTTCCTTCCCCCATGAAAACTACTAGGCCTGGTGGGCGATCCCTACCCAAAACAACGTGCTTACAAGTAACATACTGAACCCCCACTGCCCATCAGCCTGCATTCTTAGCATGCCATTTTTCTTGCAGGTTCTTTCTTGCTTGCTAATTGATAGCACCATGAATTACTCTCAATAATGTACAGCAATGATTGATGTTGCTCATAATTATTAGTCTTTCAGATGCTGAGTTATCTTATTGTTGAACTAACTGTATAAAGTTTTGATGATAACAAATCCAAGTGTAACATATTTGTCTAAGTAATGTTGTTCCAAACAAGCTCTCCAAACAGGGCCTACACTGTTGTTTGTAATATTCGTATTAACCTGGATGCTAAATGTTGAGAACAAGTCTTAGGAACAGGTTTCAAGCTTCAGTGATACAAGATCAGCAAACAGCAAATCTCGCCAAACAGTTGGCTAAATCTTAAGGAACAAGTTCTTACATTCAGCTATACAAGATCACCCGAGGAATCAAGGTGACCAATGTGTTTGGAGCATCATATTTATTCTTGACAAGATGACTGATTCTTACAACAAGAAGTCTTGGTTTGGTTTAGTTTTTATCTTTTAGACTCTTGTTAATATGCCAATCTTGAAAGTCTCAATTTAACACTTCTTAAAACGGTTTTCGACATTTACTTCAGAACACCATTTCCAAACAACCCTGCAAACAGGGTGCCTAGGGTGTTCCTGAAACTACAGCGGCCACATCCGTTTTACCTGAAAATTTCTTTTGGTTGGCTGGCTGCTCTAAGAATCTTTTTATGAAATCCTAGGTTGATTAGATTATTATTTATTATTTATTTAGCAGATTGCAAAACTATTTTTGCTAGAGTTTTTTTCAAAATTCGAAAAATCTTTATTCCTTATTTTTTAGGCCATGATTGATTCAAATTTTGAAACCAAGATTTTTATCTTTTTTTTTTGGGGCTAAATTACATGGCTATATTAAGTGGCTAAATCAGTTTTTATCCTGTGAATATCAAATCCCTATATTTTAGGAGAATCTTATCTACTTTGTTCCTAGCCGTTGGAAATCTGAAGAAATCTCCTAAGCTGCTAAAATCAGAAGATTTTTCTATCCTTTTTGAAGGAGTTAGCCGTTGGGTTTGCTTGCTTAAATAAGAAAATCTTTTCACTCCTTTTGGAAGAGATACACAGGGGAAAAATCGGTTTTTCACAGAGCATTGATAGCTTTCTAAAGCTACATTTCAAAAGAAAAAAACCGTGACAAGATTGTGCAAAAATTGAGCTTTCAAAACTGTTGGCATACTAGGACTTCGGTGTACCTTACATCTGCTTAAGTCAAAAGCATCCCAATAAGGTGTTTTGTACTCCTGTTCTCAGATCAGAAAGTGAGTGAGTGTGTCCATCGTCGAGTGGACTTTGGACGTGTCTAATATAGTGCGATTGGACGTGGTGTAACCTGTCTTAGGGAAGAAGGTTACGTGGGTTACAAGTTGTAACAAGGAGTGTTACTTTTGTAACGTGTTCAGCCCGTTAGTGAAGTGGTTAAATCCTACACGAGGTAGGTCGTGGTTTTTCACACCTCAGTTGGGCTAGAGGTGTTTTCCACATAAAAATTGTGTGTGCTTTATTTCTGCATTTATTACTTTGAATTTCGCTACTGAACCAATTGGGAACAACCACTACAAACAAGGCTTAAGGTTGTTTGTGATTTACGAGCAGTCTCTGCAATCAAGTGCTACGGCTATTTGTCAGTTATTTGGCGAAATCGACCATCACAATTCACCCCCCCTCTTCTGGTTGTGTACTCTTGGAATTCAACAAGTGGTATCAGAGCGGGTTCTCTCCTAAAAGGTTAACACCTTGAGAGATTCTGAAAATGAGTACACCACAAGGCATACTTGAGGGTCAATCCATTACTCGACCTCCTTACTTCAATGGCCAACACTATAGTTGGTGGAAAAACAGGATGGAGAACTACATACAAGCAGAGGATTACGAGTTATGGATGCTCATCAAGAACGGACCCCTTGTTCCCACGAAAGTTCTTGAAGATGGAAAAAAGGTTCCCAAAGATCCTACTGAATATGATGCTGAGGATTACAAGAAAATGGAAAAGAATGCCAAGGCCAAGAAACTTCTCTATTTTGGCCTAGGACCCGATGAATATACTCGCATCTCAGAATGTGAGTCAGCTCAAGAAATATGGAATGCTTTACAAGTAGCTCATGAAGGAACAAGTCAAGTCAAACAATCACGCATTGAGTTGCTCATGAGACAATACGAATTGTTTGATATGGGTGATCGTGAGAATGTGATGGATATATATACCCGCTTCACTCGCATAACAAACGAGTTAAAATCCCTGGGAGAATCCTTCACCATTGAAGAGTTGGTAAGGAAAATTCTAAGGATTTTGCCTCGATCATGGGAAGCCAAGGTAACAGCCATCCAAGAAGCCAAAGACATGAACAAGATCACCCTAGACGAGTTGATTGGTAATCTCCAAACATACGAACTGAGAAAAAATTCTCAACAGAAAGAGGAGATGAAGAAAGATCGAGGACTTGCCTTAAAAGCACAAGAAGATGATGATTCTGATCTTGAGGAAGAAGAGATGGTTATGATGACTCGAAAGTTCAAGAAATTCTTCAAGAAAGTTAAAGAAAACAACAAAAGGAAGGATTTCAACAAAACCAGAAACACCCCCCGAGAACAGTTTACTGGGTGTTTCAAATGTGGCAAAACAGACCACATAGTGAAAAACTGTCCCTTACTTCGAGAAGAGCAAGAGCACGAACACCCCAGGAAACAAGGTAGAAAACAAGCTGCAAACAGTTCTGGGAAACGATTCTCGAAAGCAATGCTGGCTGCCTGGGGTGACTCCTCTGAAGATGAAGAAGAGTCTAAAACTGATGAAGGTGCTGTAGCTCTCATGGCACAAAGTGACACGAATTCAGATGATGAGTCAACAAACAGCCTTACTGATCTCAAGAACAAGGTACGTGGTCTCAATAAGGCAACTCTTGAAGAATTGTTGTATTCATTGATGGATACCTGTGCAGAATTGAAAAGAGATGTCCGAGACCTAGAACTTGAAAATGAGACCCTTAAAAATGAAAAACTGGGCTTATATGAAAGTATTAACATGCTTAAGGAAAACCTCTTTATAAAAGAGGGAGATTATTCTCGAGTGGAGGAAAAACTCCTTGAGGTGGAAGGAATGGTTGAGTCCTTACTCGAAGAGAACAAGAGCTTGCATGCTAATATAGAAAAACTGGAAACCAAGCTTGTCACAACCAAGCGTTGGAACAAGTCCTCAAGAGCATTGGAGTGGCTAAACACTCATCACAGCCAAAACAAAAGAGGACTAGGATTTAAGCCCAAACAAACCGTTTACCCTGCAAACAGAAAGTATGTTGGATTACCTGAAAACATTGTTTGCTTTCACTGCGGCAAAATGGGTCACTATCGATACACTTGTCCTTCAAGAAGGTATGCCATTAAAAGAAATGAAGGTTATGTAAAACAAATCTGGATTAGGAAAGATGAGATTTATCTGTCTAAAAGAATGGGACCCAAGTGGATCTAGGTTCCCAAAACTAACCCTTGATTTGTTTTGCAGGCTGAAGTGAGAGAGAACAACCCAGCAAACAACCCAGCAAACAGCCTAGGGAACAACCTTGAAAACAAGCAGCTGTGGTATGTTGATAGTGGGTGTTCGAGGCATATGACCGGTGAAAAATCCAACTTTCTCTCACTTACAGCTTCGGATGGTGGGAGTGTGGCATTTGGAAACGGCAAGTCTGGGACAATTGTCGGTATAGGTAAGATTGGTGAGTCCCACTCCCACTCGATTGAAAATGTATACTTAATTGATGCTTTGAAGCATAATTTACTGAGTGTGTCCCAACTATGTGATAAAAACAACCTAGTAGTGTTCTCATCAACACGTTGCTTGGTTGTAAACTCAAACACAGGAGATGTCGTATTAAGGGGGAAGCGATACAAAAATATTTACAAAGTATGTATTTCCACACTTCCCCAAAACAATCTGACTTGTTTGAGTGCCTTGAATGATGATGTAATGCTCTGGCATAAGAGACTAGGTCATGCAAGTCTATCTCTTCTGAACAAACTTGTTTCTAAAGATCTAGTTGTTGAACTACCTTCCATCAAATTTAATAATGACAAGGTATGTGAAGCTTGTGCAAAAGGCAAACAAGTCAGATCCTCTTTTAAATCGAAAAAGTGTGTAAGCACTACCCGACCTCTAGAATTATTACACATTGATCTGTGTGGTCCTATGAGGATAGCAAGTAGAGGTGGGAAGAGGTATGTGCTTGTTGTAGTGGATGATTACTCTCGATTTACTTGGACCTTGTTTTTGGCATCCAAGGATGAAACCTTTGAGAATTTTATTGCCTTTCTCAAAAAGGTTGAAAAGAGAGTAGGACACTCTTTAGTCAGCTTGAGATCTGATCATGGTACTGAATTTGAAAACGCAAGTTTTATTAACTATTGTAATAAACATGGTGTTGACCATAACTTCTCAGCTCCAAGAACACCCCAACAAAATAAGGTGGTTGAGCGCAAAAATCGCACCCTAGAAGACATGACTAGAACAATGCTTATTGCTAGTGGTCTTCCTAGGAATTTCTGGGCAGAAGCATTGAACACCTCATGTTACATTATAAATAGATGCATGATCAGACCTATTTTGAACAAAACTCCTTATGAACTTTTCAAAGGCAGAAAACCCAACATTACGCACCTGAGAACATTTGGTTGTAGGTGTTTTGTGCATAATAATGGGAAGGATGCCTTAGGAAAGTTTGATTCTAGGAGTGATGAGACAATATTTCTTGGCTACTCCTCTCACAGTAAGGCTTACAAAGTGTTTAACAAAAGAACCTTATGTGGTGAGGAAAGTGTGCATGTGCTTTTTGATGAATCTAACTCGTTGAGTGAGAATGATGCACAGGAGGAAGAATTTGAATTAGGTCTTGTTCAAAAAGAAGTGTTGCTCCAAGATAGACAAGGTAAGTATACCTTGGAGAAAACAATTCCTGAAGGTGTACCTCAAAACGACAGGCAAGGTGAGAACCAAACAAGGGGAAACACCGCTGAACCCTATTCGGGACAACACCAGTCAGGAACAGGCTCGGGCACTGACTGTGAGCCTGAGTCTTTAAGTGTTCCAGTTAGAGCAGAGCATGTGTCTGTGGATCCACTTACTCCACGGCCATGGAAGCACCAACGTTCGCACCGTCTTGAGCAAATTTTGTCTGATATTAATACTGGAGTGCAAACTAGGTCAAAGCTTAAGAATTTTTTGTGCATTCTATGCGTTTCTCTCTAACATTTAGCCAAAGAATGTGAATGAAGCTCTTGTAGATTTAGATTGGGCCATAGCAATGTAAGAAGAACTTCATCAATTTGAAAGGAACAAAGTATGGCACCTTGTACCTCGACCTGCAAATAGAACAATCATTAGAACTAAGTGGGTGTTCCAAAACAAACTTGATGAGTCAGGAACAGTCACCAGGAACAAGGCACGGTTGGTGGTTCAAGGGTACAATCAGGAAGAAGGGATTGATTACGAAGAAACCTTTGCACCAGTTGCTAGAATTGAGGCTATTCGTATCCTAATAGCCTTTGCAGCCCATATGGAGATCAAGCTATATCAAATGGACGTGAAAAGTGCATTTCTAAATGGATACCTTAAGGAAGAGGTGTATGTCAAACAACCCCCTGGTTTCAAAAACATTGAATTTCCTGATCATGTTTTTCAACTTGACAAAGCTCTTTATGGTCTAAAACAAGCTCCTAAAGCTTGGTATGAACGATTGTCAAGCTTTTTACTTGAAAATGATTTTAGAAGAGGCAAGGTAGATAATACCTTGTTTTTAAAAACTAAGGGGGAACATCTGTTGATTGTCCCAAGTATATGTTGATGACATCATATTTGGGGCAACTCATCATGATTTATGCAATGAATTTTCAAAGATGATGAGGAGTGAGTTTGAAATGAGCATGATGGGTGAGCTTAATTTCTTCTTAGGCTTACAGATCAAGCAAACTTCAAACGGCACCATGATCCATCAACAAAAGTATATTAAGGAACTACTTAAGCGTTTTGGGATGGAGTCGGCCAAGCCCATTGATACTCTCATTTCTCCTTCTACCAGGTTGGTAATGGATGATGGGAGTCCCTCAGTTGAGGAGAAACTCTATAGGGGCATGATAGGTCACTCTTATACCTTACCGCTAGTAGGCCCGACATTGTTTTCAGTGTTGGTTTATGTGCCCGTTTTCAATCTTGCCCTAAAGAGACTCATCTTGAGGCTGTTAAACGGATAATAAGATATTTAAAGCATACACCTGATTTAGCTCAATGGTATCCTAGAGGTTGCAATTTTGATCTTGTTGGATATGCTGATACTGACTATGCAGGATTCTTGGCTGATAGGAAAAGCACCTCAGGTATGGCTCACTTTCTTGGACCTTGTTTGGTATCTTGGGCAACCAAGAAACAACATTCAGTTGCCATGTCCACAGCTGAAGCTGAATATGTTGCAGCTGCTTCATGTTGTGCTCAATTGCTGTGGATAAGACAACAACTCAAGGACTTTTGTGTTAACACTGGATGCATTCCTATCTTTTGTGATAACACTAGTGCAATTAACATTGCCAAAAATCCGTGTCAACATAAAAGAACAAAACATATTGACATTCGACATCATTTCTTGAGAGATAATGTTGAAAAGGGTTTGATTTCAATGAATTTTTGTACCACAGAAAATCAAATTGCTGATATATTCACTAAGGCACTAGGTAGAGATCAATTTGAGAGAAATAGACTTGAACTAGGTTTGGTGAAAACAACCTAAAAAACCTATTCTCTCCCCCTGTTAGCAACTCTTATATGCTGCGGATGCAATTCGTTAATAGCAATGTTTGCAGTCGAATCTTTGTGCTATTTGAATATATATATAGATTGCAGAATGCGGATGCGTGTAAAAAGCCAACATGATTGGGCTTGTTACTCTTGTTATCGATGATTCATATTCAAGAACAAGCAGCAAGAATAGGTACGCTCCTTGATTGTTAGTATGTGAAACAAGTTGTGTCTAGCCTTTAAATTTTCCTCCTTCCCGAGGCATGCGCGGGCGGCTAGTAATGATCTACCCGTTGTAACGGGTAAATCTTTAAAGATTTGGCATGCTATTTCTCTTTAAATCTCCAAATCTTTACCTCTCTCTCTCTCTCTCTCTCTCTCTCTCTCTCATACCTGGCAATTTCCTTTCACTCAAACCCTAATCTCTCTCCAACTCTTGCTCAAATGGCTTCCTTCAACCGCTCTGGAAGTTCTGATTCAAAATCTCAGGGTAGCAGGGCACCCGCACCAGCCTCACGAACAGGTCCTGCCCCTGTTGCTTTCTCGCCGTTTTCAATGGCGATTCTAGGAGGTAAACCTTCAACTCCTCCTCGCCCAATCAGCTTCAAACCTTTTGGATTTTTGAAGAGTGTCGACCTGAAATCAGTGGGCTTGGGTTTGAAAGATATTCTCTACCATTTTGGTTGGGAATTGGTGGTGTTTGACGGATCGACTTTTTATCCTCTCACTGAAAAGAACTTTGCTTCAACTGGGAAAATTGGTGGCAATCTTGGGTCCCAAGATGAAGCCTTTGAGTCCCATGTTGGTTTCTTTGATTTCTCTGAGCCCTGTTCTTTCGGGCTGTTTCCTGAAAAAGAAACAATACCCGAAACAGGGTCTGAGTCCTATGAGGAGGTGTTTAAGGACGATTTGGGAGTTGGTCTTCAAGGAGACTCGGCTGAGCAGTCTCTTGAGGCAGGGGGAAGTAGTGACATGGACATTCCCCCTGCAGCAACCGAATCAGTGACTCCGGTCTTCCAAACCAGAGAGAAAAAAAAAAGGGTTAAGATAGTGGCTAGGCATAGCAGAATGCCTAGATCAAGGCCACAAACAAGGCCTCAACTCTCAAAAGCCTCAGCCCCCTCTCCTCCAAAATCTGCTAAGCCCATGCGCAAATCTGCAAGAATTGCCTTCTGCTCCTCTCCTAGAACCACAAAATCCTCCACTCCAGTCATTGAGGAAATTTCTTCCTCTTCTTCTTCTGCGGGATTCTCGGATTCTGATTCTGAGAACACCCCCTTTAAACAGGGGACCCCGGTGTTCTCCGAGTCCTCTGAAGAACAAGTTCCTCCTAAGAAAACCACTCTCCCTGCCATTAAGTCTTCTCCTCCAACAGCACCTCCTAAGAGAAAGACCTTCACCTCTTCTCTCTCCAAATCAGCTACACCTAAGACTACCTCTACTGCTCCAGTCTCAAAATTAGCTAAACCCGATACTGCTTCTTCTGTTCCTCCCCCCAAAAGAGCCAAAAAATCTACTGCCTCTCCTGTTTCTACCAAGATTGCGCATCTGCTTAAGCGCAATGTAGTTAGGGGGAAGATAGTGAGAGTTTAATTTTTCGAGGAACAGGGGTTGGGGGTGTTCCTACAGAAGCTGCATGCCCAGAACTGGCTGGACCTCTTCACGAACACCCAGCTGGGGTGTTCTGTACCAGAATTGGCTGAGTTCTATGCAAATTGTGCCGTCACCGAAGGGGTGGTGACAAGTAAAATTGGTGATACACAGGTGTAATTTGATGCACAAACTCTGGGTACGATTTTGGGTGTTCACTCACTTGGCTTTGATGTGTATGTGAGGGTGGATAAGTCTGTCCTAGGGACAGCCAGGCTGCTGGAGCTTTCACAGCGGTTGAGTCAAAACCAGGGCCTGCAAACGCCCACATCCGTGAAGAAGGGTGAGATGACCTCTTTGCACCAACTGCTCTTTACGTTTGTCATAAAGAACATCATCCCAAGAGGTCAAGGTGGAAACCAGGCTGATGCTCTTGATCAGTGCCTGGTGGATCTTTTGGATAAGGAGGAACCCATCAACCTTCCTGTTCTTATGATCCGCCATATTGGGCGTATTGCAAACACCACCCGGGCACATGATCTTGGGTATGGTTTTCTACTGACGAGGGTTTTTGAGCACTTTGGGATAGAGCTCAAAAGGAGGGTGGCTGCTCAAGTGATTGATGAGATAGGGAGTGACACCCTCATGGGGTGTGGATATACTCTGGCTGAGGGCTCGGTCTCTAAACAGGGGAACCGAACACCCAGACCTCTTGTTTCTGGGAGGTCATCAGTCAAAGTTGAGGCTGTCTTAGAGGATAACTCCCGCCTCAAGGATGAGCTCACAGCCGTCAAGGCTGCCCTAGAAGAAGAGAAGGCGCTATCTGCCAAGCATCATGAAGATCTCCTTGCCCTTCTCTCCTCCCTCGCTACCAAACTCCCTCCTCCGCAGTCATAATCACCCCTTGTAACCTGTTCTCATCGGATGTTTCCTAGAGTTCTCTTCCCCGTCTCTTTCTGTGTTTCCTTCCGAACTTTCAATGACATATCTGGTTCTATTATATCTTGCTTATCTCTTGCTATGTCTTATGTGATTCCCTTGCACACATCATGTTCTGACTGCTGTTTGTGCCTTTTTAATGATGCCAAAAGGGGGAAGATAAGTGTGCCATTGACCTAGGTTGAGTTGAACGGTTGAGTCATTAGTCTTTATACTTATATATATTTTTTGACTTGAATGACCTAGCACCAGTGTGGATATATATCAGCACGCAAGTCACAGTCACTTACAAAGGCACTTACGAAAATAAAATCTTTTTCTTGTCAATATGGTCACTTGGTTTGTCATCATCAAAAAGGGGGAAATTGTTGAACTAACTGTATAAAGTTTTGATGATAACAAATCCAAGTATAACATATTTGTCTAAGTAATGTTGTTCCAAACAAGCTCTCCAAACAGGGCCTACACTGTTGTTTGTAATATTCGTATTAACCTGGATGCTAAATGTTGAGAACAAGTCTTAGGAATAGGTTCCAAGCTTCAGTGATACAAGATCAACAAACAGCAAATCTCGCCAAACAGTTGGCTAAGTCTTAAGGAACAAGTTCTCACATTCAGCTATACAAGATCACCCGAGGAATCAAGGTGACCAAGGTGTTTGGAGCAGCATATTTATTCTTGACAAGATGACTGATTCTTACAACAAGAAGTCTTGGTTTGGTTTAGTTTTTATCTTTTAGACTCTTGTTAATATGCCAATCTTGAAAGTCTCAATTTAACACTTCTTAAAACGGTTTTCGACATTTGCTTCAGAACACCATTTCCAAACAACCCTACAAACAGGGTGCCTAGGGTGTTCCTGAAACTGCAGCGGCCACATCCATTTTACTTGAAAATTTCTTTTGGTTGGCTGGCTGCTCTAAGAATCTTTTTATGAAATCCTAGGCTAATTAGATTATTATTTATTATTTATTTAGCAGATTGCAAAACTATTTTTGCTAGAGTTTTTTTCAAAATTCGAAAAATCTTTATTCCTTATTTTTTAGGCCATGATTGATTCAAATTTTGAAACCAAGATTTTTATCCTTTTTTTTTTGGGCTAAATTACACGGCTATATTAAGTGGCTAAATCAGTTTTTATCCCATGAGTATCAAATCCCTATATTTTAGGAGAATCTTATCTTCTTTGTTCCTAGCCGTTGGAAATCTGAAGAAATCTCCTAAGCTGCTAAAATCAGAAGATTTTTCTATCCTTTTTGAAGGAGTTAGTCGTTGGGTTTGCTTGCTTAAATAAGAAAATCTTTTCACTCCTTTTGGTAGAGATACACAGGGGAAAAATCGGTTTTTCACAGAGCATTGAGAGCTTTCTAAAGCTACATTTTAAAAGAAAAAAACCGTGACAAGATTGTGCAAAAATTGAGCTTTCAAAACTACTGGCATACTAGGACTTCAATGTACCTTACATCTGCTTAAGTCAGAAGCACCCCAGTAAGGTGTTTTGTACTCCTGTTCTCAGATCAGGAAGTGAGTGAGTGTGTCCATAGTCGAGTGGACTTTGGATGTGTCCAATATAGTGCGATTAGACGTGGTGTAACCTGTCTTAGGGAAGAAGGTTACGTGGGTTACAAGTTGTAATAAGGAGTATTACTTTTGTAACGTGTTCAGCCCGTTAGTGAAGTGGTTAAATCCTACACGAGGTAGGTCGTGGTTTTTCACACCTCAGTTGGGCTAGAGGTGTTTTTCACGTAAAAATTGTGTGTGCTTTATTTCTGCATTTATTACTTTGAATTTCGCTACTGAGTCAATTGGGAACAACCGCTACAAACAAGGCTTAAGGTTGTTTGTGATTTACGAACAGTCTCTGCAATCAAGTGCTATGGCTGTTTATCAGTTATTTGGCGAAAATCAGCCACTGCAATTCACCCCCCTCTTGTCGTTGTGTACTCTTGGAATTCAACACTTATGTCCTTGCTACCTTGGTGACCTTGCTACTTTGCTGTGATACGGAAGCCTTGGTTGACTGACTTGATTTTGAAATAATTCGATTCTTCATGTTTCAGAATGAACTTGATTAACTTGAATACCTTGATATGACCTCGAATTATTATGTTTAAGTTGCCATGCATGAAAATCCTTTAAATGTCCGATCGTGTTGATGCGTAAGTGTAGTGTAGTCATTGCGATTCTAGTGTTGCTTAGAGAAAAATTTTAAAGATGATGTTCATTTAAAATAAGTTTGATATGGTTATCCATGCCAACTCATTTGCCCCTTTACAATGCGATTTAACCTCGGCGCCTAAATAGAATGAGTAGACGCTTGAAGAGGATTGGCGAAGAGGAGACTAGATACCATAAGCCATTTTCTTTCGATTTAAAAAAAAAAGTAGTGTCTGCAAAATGAAACCTTTGGAAAACCTACCGCGTAGATGCTAGTTGTGTGCGTACATTCTAGGAATGATCGAACTTAGGTTTAGAATTTCGAGGACAAAATTCTTTTAAGGGAGGAAGAGTGTAAGACCCGCCTCATTTTTTTTAGTTAACCTAGTTGTTTTACCTTTTACGTTATAAAATCGTATTTTTATTAACTATATGAGTTAAATTATTACTGATGCGCTTATGTGAACGATAATTTCATTAAAAATAATTATTATTGCTATTATTGATTTTAAAGTTAATTCGTGCTATTTGTGCCCTTAAATTATATCGATAGTTTAACTTAGTCGTTATTCGATTTATTTAGTCATTTCCCTGAATGCAATTAGGTGGTTTACCTTAGAATTAGTTTCGATATTTAATAACTCGAACCTTCATATATTTAGGAACAAATAGTCGATAGAAGGTCGGATTGTCGATTTGGGTTTAGAGTATGAAGTACGAAATCAGACTAGCAGTGCTATTTATTGAACAACTTAGAACAAAAGAAAAACGAGAAGGGCATTTTTGTAAAAAGGGGCGCCCGACCCCTTTCTTCTGTATTCCCAAGCGAAACCCTGACCCCCTGTCTCTCCCACTACTCTACATCTTCTTCTTCCTCCTGCATCACCATGCGCGACCACCAAGCTCCTAAAACCTCCAATTTTCGGTCAACCTTGCTCAAGAATCCCTAGATCTCGCCTCCCCATCATCAAACCAACCTTTTGATGTGAAATTTGGGCAAAATCGGAGATAACCCAGCACAATTTTGGTTGAATTGGGCTGTAATTCGACCCCCCAGACGCGAGCCGAAGCCTAGCCGGGCAACCTCGCTCCTAGTTACTTCGAATCCACTACAGATTGCGAGTAAATTTGTAGCCCAAGCACCCACCATGAGTTCAAGTATGTGAGGGAGCTTTTGGGTGAATTTAGGGTTTGAAATACGCGGTTTAGGCGTGGTGTGGGGCTTGATCGTGCGTTAGTGAGCAAGAGCCGGGGGATTAGAATTGTTCGAGCCCTAGAGTCGAGCCAGCATCCTTAGATTCGAGCCTTTAGCTTGGAGTCCAGGTGGGTATTTCTCGTCTCCTAAGTATTAGTAGATTCAAAAAAATTTTACCCTAAACGATGATGCACGTCAGCTTAGGCTTTGCTCATTTCATGAAATATGTAATGAGAAACTATGCATGTTAAGTTAGATGGAATACATGGCTAAAAATATAGTTCGAAATGAGTTATGCATGTTTAGGTTCGATTCAAGTGAATTCAGTTATTACATGCCTGAAAATATTGTTCGAAATGAGTTATGTATATTTAGATTTGATTCAAGTGAATTCAGTTATCACATGCCTGAAAATATAGTTCGAAATGAGTTATGCATGTTTAGGTTCGATTCAAGTGAATTCGGTTAATGCATACGTGAAGGGTTGACTTTGTTGAGTTCGTGAGTATCCAACCACAAGAGGGGGGTGAATTGTGGTATCTGATTTTCGCTTTGTAGATAACAAACACCCTCACAGAGGTTGTTCTCAAGTGACAAACACCCTGATAGCTTGTTTGCACGGGGTGTTCTCAAATATTGCAGAGGCGAAAATCACCAAGATAGATGCGGAAAATAAAGCACACACAATTTTTACGTGGAAAACACCTCTAGCCCAACTGAGGTGTGAAAAACCACGACCTACCTCGTGTAGGATTTAACCACTTTCACTAACGGGCTTCACACGTTACAAATGTAACACACCTTGTTACAACTTGCAACCACGTAACCTTCTTCCCAAAGACAGGTTACACCACGTCCAACCTTCGCAAGATTAGACACGTCCAAGTCCACACGACTAGGACACACTCACTCACTTTTCTGATTCAAGATCAGGGTTACAAACACCTTACAGGGGGTGCTTCTCACTAAGCAGATGTAAGGTACAATGAAGATCCTATTATGCCAATGGTATGAAAACTCAAAATCAAACACAGCTTGTCACGGTTTGCTTTTCAGAATGAAGCTCAAGAATCTTTGAGTGTAAACCGAGTTTTCTGATTTTCCTGGATTTTTCAAAAGGCTGTGTTTATGCAAATTCAAACCGAGTTTTCTGTCTCTCTATTTTTCGAGTGTTTTGAATATCTGTATATCTCTGTCTGTGTGTATATGCTGGGAGAGAAAAAGCTGAGGCTTTTAAACAAAAAAACCAACGGTCATAAACCACAGAATCAGCTAAGTATGGAAATTGTTTTGCAAAATTATTCAACGGCTAATGATTAATTTATCCCAAAATATAAGGGATTTTGTTATCTTAAAAGATAACCCTTATCTTTCCATAGCCGAGAGGTGGATTCAAAAAGCAACCAAAAATTTTCAGCTTTTGAAACTTTACCATATCCAAAAATATGGTCAAAGGAAATTTTTTTTTTCTTTAAGTTTTGGCAAATCTCCAAAACTTATTTTCGAAATTCTCCCAAAATATTTTCAGGAAATATCCTTTCTAGAGAAATAGCAGTTTTGAAATTCAAGGAAAGTATTCTAGAGATCTTGGCCAACCAAAATGAATTTTTCAAAAATAATCGGGTATGGCCACTGCAGTTCAGAAACACCCTAGGCACCCTGTTCGCAAGGTTGTTCGCAACTGGTGTTCTGAAGCACTTAGCGCAAGTACCGATTCAAGAAGTGTTTAAAAATGATGTTTTCAATATTGGCATATTAACAAGAGTCTAATTAAATAAAACCTATATACCCAAGACTTCTTGTTTTGAACCAGTCATCTTGTCCGAGATTTGTAGAGCTGCTGTGAACACCAAGGCCACCTTGTTTGCTGGGGTTGTTCTTTGCATTGCTAGAGTTCAGGAACACGCTTTACAATCAACTGTCGAGTTGGTGTTCTTGACTTAATATAGAATCACCAAGTAAAACCTGTCTAGAAGACATTCTCACATGTAGCAAACCAGTTAATACAATAAAGATCACAAACACCAGTTAAGCCTGTTTGGAGATCGTATTCAGAGCAACATTACTTGGACAGATTTTTACACTTGGATTTGTTATCATCAAAACTAAATATAATAACACAACAAATTCCCCCTTTTTGATGATGACAAACCAAGTGACCGTATTGACAAAAAATGAATGAATGCTGATAGGGATAAGTCAATGCTAAGGTCCACTCGTCAATAGGACTACTTCCCCCTTTTGGCATCATTAAAAAGCATAAACAACATTATGAATGCAAGAAAAGAAGTAAATAGCAGAATATGCAAGAGGCAGTAATAAAGGGATATTGCATTAAAAACCTTACAAATGCCAAAAACCAAAGTAAGGAAGGAGGAGACTAGAGAACAGCCTAGACAATCAGGGAGCAGGGGGTGGTTGCGTTTGCAGAGGAGGGATGCTAGGGGCAAGAGTGGAGAGAAGTGCAAGCAAATCTTCATGGCGTTTGGCCGAGAGAGCTCGTTCCTCAGCAAGAGCAGACATTGATCAAAGGCATCTGCTGAGTTTCGCCCTTGACCTCACGGTATTATGTTCTTGATGGTGAACGTAAACAGTAGTTGGTGTAGGGAGGTCATTTCACCCTTCTTAACCGAGAGGGGTGTTCTCAGGCCCTGTTTTTGACTAAGGCATTTGGACACCTCTAAGAGCTTGGCTGTTTCTAGGGCCGTTTTGTCTTCCCTCACATACACAGCAAATCCACGAGAGGGGATGCCCAGAATATCACTTAGGGTGGCTTCATCAAAGGAAAAATGACACGCATTGACAGCACTTGTCACCACCCCATTTGTGACAGAGCAGTTGGCATAGAATTCAGCCAACTCGGGCACAGAACACCCTTGCTGGGTGTTTGCAAACAACTCAAGCCAGCCTTGGGCTCGAAGCTTGTTCAAGAACACCCCCAGACCCTGTTCCTCGAAAAAGCTTACATTCACTACCTTCCCCCTGACGACATTGCGCTTCAGCAACTGTGTATGTTTGTCAGACATAGGAGAGGGAGTGAACTGCTTTGGGCGTTTAAGGACAGGAACAGAGGTGGTAGTTTCTAGTAGGGGGGCTGTTCTGGGCTTACGCTTGAGGGTTGTTTTGGCAGGAGAGGACTTCACAGCAGGTTTATTGGTTGGTTTTGGAGGAGCTTGGTCTTCAGAGGGCTCGGAAAACACCGGTGTCCCCTGTTTGAAGGAGGTGTTCTCAGAGTCAGAACTCGAGAACCCTTCAGAAGAAGAAGAAATCTCCTCGATGACAGGAGTAGAGGGTTTGGAGGTACGAGGAGCGGATTGAAAAGCGATTCTCGCAGACTTGCGAGAGGGCTTAGAGGATTGAGGAGAAGAGGGAGTTTGTGAGGGTTGAGACCTTGGTTGTGGCCTTGTTCTTGGCGTTCTACTACGCCTAGCCACGATTTTCACCCTCTTCCTTTTCTCTCCAGTTCGAGCAACCGGAGTGGGGGTTTCAGCCTCAGGGAGAGAATTCTTCTCGAGACTCTCCTCGGACGACTCATTCGACTTCCCTTGGAAGTCAAAAGGCAGATCCTCCACAACCACACCTTCGACAGAGGCAGCCCCTGTTTCTGTCGCGGTGTCAGAGAAACAGGGCTCAAAATTAAACCCTTCAGGGGTTTCCAAAAATTGTTCTTGAGACCCCGACTTTGTTCCCTCTGACTCAACTGAAATGGGACAAGCAATTGCCCCTACAAGGAACACCAATTCCCTTCCACATTCAAAGGGAACATCATCCATCCCCATTCCCACTGATTTTAGAGACAAGCGATTCAGAAATTGGAAAGGCTTGTAAAGAATTGGGCGAGAAGGAGCAGGGATTGAGGAAGAAAGAACGAGGGCTTTTGAGTGAAGAGTGTTGATGGAAGCCATTGTTGCTAGAGGAGAGAGATTAGGGTTTAAGGAGTTTGCAGGATGTTCGGTTTTTGCGTGAGGGCAAGACGAACGATAGTACTAAGAGCAGGGCATAAAAAGAGAGAGAGAGAGAGCAGCCGAATCTTTGAGAAGATCTCTTGATTTGCAACGGGTAGGAGCAATAACATCTTGTGCCTTGGGAAGGAAAGCAAACACATCGAGCAACCAAGGGGCGTACCTGTTCTCTGTATTATGCCACCGAGCAACCAAAGGGCGTACCTGTTCTCTGTATTATGTCTGTTCTTTGCCGTCTGATCTGAGGTACTCTTTCTATCAACTAGGAATCCAGCATAGTCAGCATCAGCATATCCAACAAGATCAAAATTGCAACCTTTAGGATACCATAGAGCTAAATTGGGTGTATGCTTCAAATACCTTAGTATCCGTTTAACAGCCTTAAGATGAGTTTCCTTAGGATTAGACTGAAAACGGGCACATAAACAAACACTAAAAACAATATCTGGTCTACTAGCGGTTAGGTATAGGAGTGACCCAATCATGCCCCTATAGAGTTTCTCCTCAATTGAGGGACTCCCATCATCCATAACCAACTTGGTTGAAGGAGAAATAGGAGTGTTTATGGGTTTGGCCGACTCCATCCCAAAACGCTTAAGTAATTCCTTGATATACTTTTGCTGATGGATCATGGTGCTGTTTGGAGTTTGCTTGATTTGTAAGCCTAAGAAAAAAATTAAGCTCACCCATCATGCTCATCTCAAACTCACTCCTCATCATATTTGAAAATTCATTGCATAAATCATGATGAGTTGCACCAAATATGATGTCATCAACATATATTTGGACAATCAAAAAATGTTCCCTCTTAGATTTTAGAAATAATGTATTGTCTACCTTGCCTCTTCTAAAATCATTTTCAAGTAAAAAACTTGACAACCGTTCATACCAAGCTCTTGGAGCTTGTTTTAAACCATAAAGTGCCTTGTCAAGTTTAAAACCATGATTTGGAAAATCACCATTTTCAAAACCAGGGGGTTGTTTGACATACACCTCTTCTTTAAGGTATCCGTTTAGGAATGCACTTTTAACATCCATTTGATATAGCTTGATTTCCATATGAGCTGCAAAGGCTATTCAGATTCGAATAGCCTCAATTCTAGCAACTGGTGCAAAGGTTTCTTCATAGTCGATCCCTTCTTCTTGATTGTATCCTTGTACAACCAGCCGTGCCTTATTCCTGGTGACTGTTCCTGACTCATCCAGTTTATTTCGGAACACCCACTTAGTTCCAATGATTGTTCTCTCTGCAGGTTTAGGTACAAGGTGCCATACTTTGTTTCTCTCAAATTGATGATGCTCTTCTTGCATAGCCGTGATCCAATCTGAATCTGCAAGAGCTTCATTCACACTTTTTGGCTCAATGTTAGAAAGAAAAGCATAGAAAGCACAAAAAATCTTTAGTTTAGATCTAGTTTGCACTCCAGTATTAATATCTGACAAGATTTGATCAAGAGGGTGCGAACTATGGTGCTTCCATGGTCATGGAGTAAGAGGATCCACAGACACATGCTTTGTTCTAACTGAAATGTGTGTAGGATCAGGCTCAAGAACACCTCCTGATCCTGTTTCTGCACCTGTTTGTAACCTTATTCCTGAAGAACATGGTTCCGAACAGGGTTCAGCGGTGTTTTCCCCGGTTTGGTGTTCACCTTCCCTGCTGTTCTGAAGAACAGCTTCTGTACCTGTTTTCTTCAGGTTGTTCTTACCTTGTTTTTCTTGGTTCAACAATTTTTGGACAAGACCTAATTCAAACTCTTCATCCTGCACATCACTCTCATTCAAGGAGTTAGATTCATCAAAAAGTACATGCACACTTTCCTCAACACACAAGGTTCTTTTGTTAAAGACTTTGTATGCCTTACTGTGAGAAGAATAGCCAAGAAGTATTGCCTCATCACTTCTTGGATCAAACTTTCCTAAGGCATCCTTCCCATTATTATGCACAAAACACTTACAACCAAATGCCCTTAGGTGCGTAATATTGGGTTTTCTGCCTTTGAAAAGTTCATAAGGAGTTTTATTCAACATAGGTCTGATCATGCATCTATTTATAATGTAACATGAGGTGTTCAATACTTCTGCCCAGAAATACCTAGGAAGACCACTGGCAATAAGCATTGTTCTGGTTATGTCTTCCAGGGTGCGATTTTTGCGCTCAACCACCCCATTTTGTTGGGGTGATCTTGGGGCTGAGAAGTTATGATCAATACCATGTTCATTACAATAGTTAATAAAACTTGCATTTTCAAACTCAGTTCCATGATCAGATCTTAAGCTGATTAAGGAGTGTCCTACTCTTTTTTCAACTTTTTTGAGAAAGGCAATAAAATTCTCAAAGGTTTCATCCTTGGATGCCAAAAACAAGGTCCAAGTAAATCGAGAGTAATCATCCACTACTACAAGCACATATTTTTTCCCACCTCTACTAGTTATCCTCATGGGACCACACAAATCAATGTGTAGCAATTCTAGAGGTCGAGTAGTGCTTACACACCTTTTTGATTTAAAAGAAGATCTGACTTGTTTGCCTTTTGCACAAGCTTCACATACGTTGTCATCATTAAATTTGATGGAAGGTAGTCCAATAACTAGGTCTTTTGAAACAAGTTTGTTTAACAAGGATAAGCTTGCATGACCTAATCTCTTATGCCATAGCATTATATCATCATTTAATGCATTTAAACAAGTCCGATTATTTTGGGGAAGAGTGGAAATACAAGCTTTATAAACATTTTGACATCGCTTCCCCCTCAACACAACATCTCCTGTGTCGTCATTTACAACCAAGCAACGTGTTCGTGAAAACACCACTAGGTTGTTCTAGTCGCACAGTGGGGACACACTTAGCAAATTGTGCTTTAAACCATCAACCAAGTGCACATTATCAATTGAGTGGGAGAGAGTTTTACCAATATTACCTATACCGATAATTGTCCCAGACTTGTCGTTTCCAAATGTTACACTCCCACCATTCAAAGCTGTAAGTGAGAGAAAATTTGATCTTTCTCCAGTTATGTGCCGCGAACACCCACTATCAACATACCACAGCTGCATGTTTTCAAGGTTGTTTTCTGATCTGTTTGACAGGGTGTTTCTTACCCTGTTTGCTGGGTTGTTTGTGGGATTGTTCTCTCTCACTTCAGCCTGCAAAACAAATCACGGGTTAGTTTTGGGAACCCAGATCCACTTGGGTCCCATTCCTTTAGACATGTAAAGCTCATCTTTTCTAATCCAGATTTGTTTCACATACCTTTCATTCTTTTCATTGGCATGTTTTCTTAAAGGACAAGAATATCGATAGTGACCAGTTTTACCACAATGAAAGCAAACAATGTTTTCAGGTAATCCCACATACTTTCTATGAATTGGGTAAACTGTTCGTTTAGGCTTATACCCAAGTCCCTTTTTGTTTCGACTGTGGTGAGTGTTTAACCAAGCAAGGGCCTGTGAAGATTTGTTCCAGCGTTTGTTTGTGCTAAGCTCGGTTTCCAGTTTTTCTTTATTAGCATGCAAACCCTTGTTCTCTTTGAGCAGGGACTCAACCATTCCTTCCACCTCAAAGAGTTTTTCCTCTATTCGAGAGTAATCTCCTTCTTTTATAAAGAGGTTTTCTTTGAGCATATTAACATTTTCATGTAAACCGAGTTTTTCATTTTTAAGAATTTCATTTTCAAGCTCTAGGTCACGAACTTCTCTTTTTAGATCAGCACATGTGTCTATCAAATTATATAGAAGTTCTTCTAAAGTGGCTTTGTTAAGACCATGTACCTTGTTCTTGAGATCTGAGAAGCTGATTGTTGATTCATCATCTGAATCTGAATCACTTTGTGCCATAAGTGCTACGACTCCTTCTTCAGCTTCAGATTCTCCTTCATCCTCAGAGGAATCTCCCCAAGCAGCCAGCATAGCTTTCGAGAATCGCCTGCCCAGATTGTTTATAGGGTGTTTTCGACCCTGTTTTCAAGGGTGTTCAGGCATTTGATCTTCTCGAAGCAGAGGGCAATTTTTGACTAAGTGATCTGGTTTGCCGCACTTGAAACACCCTGTGAGCTGTTCTTTGGGGGTGTTTCTGGACTTGCTGAAGTCTTTTTTTTTGTTGTTTTTCTTGACCTTTTTGAAGAATTTCTTGAATTTTCTGGACATTAGGGCCATTTCTTCATCTTTAAGGTCAGAGTCAGTGTCCTCATGTGCTTTCAAGGCAAGCCCACGATCCTTCTTTTGCTCCTCTCTTTGCTGTGAGTTCTTTCGGAGTTCATAGGTCTGGAGATTACCAATCAACTCGTCGAGGGTGATCTTGTTCATGTCTTTAGCCTCTTGGATGGCTGTTACTTTGGCCTCCCACGTGCGAGGTAAAATTCTGAGGATTTTCCTCACCAACTCTTCAGTGGTGAAAGATCTTCCCAGGGATTTTAACTCGTTCGTGATGTGGGTGAACCGTGTATACATGTCCATCACAGTTTCATGATCACCCATATCAAACAACTCATATTGTCGCATAAGTAGCTCAATTCTAGATTGTTTAACTTGACTCGTACCTTCATGAGCAACTTGCAGAGCATTCCAGATAGCTTGGGCTGATTCACACTCAGAGATGCGAGTGCATTCATCGGGTCCTAGGCCAAAATATAGAAGCTTTTTGGCCTTGGCATTTTTCTCCCTTTTCTTGTAGTCCTCGGTATCAAATTCTATGGATTCCTTGGGAACCTTCTTACCATCTTCAAGCACCTTGGTGGGAACAAGAGGCCCGTTCTTGATGAGCATCCATAATTCATAATCTTCTGCCTGAATATAGTTCTCCATCCTATTCTTCCACCAACTATAATGTTGGCCGTTGAAATAGGGTGGACGAGTAATGGATTGCCCTTCAAGAATTCCTTGTGGGGTACTCATCTTCAGAATCTCTCAAGGTGTTAACCTTTTGTAAGAGAACCCGCTCTGATACCACTTGTTGAGTTCGTGAGTATCCAACCACTAGAGGGGGGTGAATTATGGTATCTGATTTTCGCTTTGTAGATAACAAACACCCTCACAGAGGTTGTTCTCAAGTGACAAACACCCTGATAGCTTGTTTGCACGGGGTGTTCTCAAATATTGCAGAGGCGAAAATCACCAAGATAGATGCGGAAAATAAAGCACACACAATTTTTACGTGGAAAACACCTCTAGCCCAACTGAGGTGTGAAAAACCACGACCTACCTCGTGTAGGATTTAACCACTTTCACTAACGGGCTTCACACGTTACAAATGTAACACACCTTGTTACAACTTGCAACCACGTAACCTTCTTCCCAAAGACAGGTTACACCACGTCCAACCTTCGCAAGATTAGACACGTCCAAGTCCACACGACTAGGACACACTCACTCACTTTTCTGATTCAAGATCAGGGTTACAAACACCTTACAGGGGGTGCTTCTCACTAAGCAGATGTAAGGTACAATGAAGATCCTATTATGCCAATGGTATGAAAACTCAAAATCAAACACAGCTTGTCACGGTTTGCTTTTCAGAATGAAGCTCAAGAATCTTTGAGTGTAAACCGAGTTTTCTGATTTTCCTGGATTTTTCAAAAGGCTGTGTTTATGCAAATTCAAACCGAGTTTTCTGTCTCTCTGTTTTTCGAGTGTTTTGAATATCTGTATATCTCTGTCTGTGTGTATATGCTGGGAGAGAAAAAGCTGAGGCTTTTAAACAAAAAAACCAACGGTCATAAACCATAGAATCAGCTAAGTATGGAAATTGTTTTGCAAAATTATCCAACGGCTAATGATTAATTTATCCCAAAATATAAGGGATTTTGTTATCTTAAAAGATAACCCTTATCTTTCCATAGCCGAGAGGTGGATTCAAAAAGCAACCAAAAATTTTCAGCTTTTGAAACTTTACCATATCCAAAAATATGGTCAAAGGAAAATTTTTTTTTCTTTAAGTTTTGGCAAATCTCCAAAGCTTATTTTCGAAATTCTCCCAAAATATTTTCAGGAAATATCCTTTCCAGAGAAATAGCAGTTTTGAAATTCAAGGAAAGTATTCTAGAGATCTTGGCCAACCAAAATGAATTTTTCAAAAATAATCGGGTATGGCCACTGCAGTTCAGAAACACCCTAGGCACCCTGTTCGCAGGGTTGTTCGCAACTGGTGTTCTGAAGCACTTAGCGCAAGTACCGATTCAAGAAGTGTTTAAAAATGATGTTTTCAATATTGGCATATTAACAAGAGTCTAATTAAATAAAACCTATATACCCAAGACTTCTTGTTTTGAACCAGTCATCTTGTCCGAGATTTGTAGAGCTGCTGTGAACACCAAGGCCACCTTGTTTGCTGGGGTTGTTCTTTGCATTGCTAGAGTTCAGGAACACGCTTTACAATCAACTGTCGAGATGGTGTTCTTGACTTAATATAGAATCACCAAGTAAAACCTGTCTAGAAGACATTCTCACATGTAGCAAACCAGTTAATACAATAAAGATCACAAACACCAGTTAGGCCTGTTTGGAGATCGTGTTCGGAGCAGCATTACTTGGACAGATTTTTACATTTGGATTTGTTATCATCAAAACTAAATATAATAACACAACAGACTTGAATCGTAGCATTCGATATGATAAATGAATGCCTAGAATCGTATTATGCTTAAATGACTTAAATAGGTTCGAGTAGTAACTTCGATATAATAAACGAATGTCTTGAAATGCATTATGTTTAAATGGTTCAAATAGGTTTAAATAGTAACTTTGACGTAATTAACGAATCCCTTGAATTGTGTTATGTTTAAGTGGGTTATTTAGATTCGAATAGTAACTTTGATGCAATTAAATGAACGTCTAGAAGCGTATTATGCTTAAATGACTTAAATAGGCTTGAAATGTAACTTCAAGACAATGAAAGACCCTTCGAATCGATGCTTGTCTATTTAGTTGAATTATACTTGTGAAATAGCTTTAGAAACAACATTCGAATGACAAAAATGGCATGTTCGTTGGTTAGTTATGCGTTGAAATGACATGAACTGGTTATACTTACCTTCTATTCGCAAGTTATGTAAATAGGCTAAGTTTCATGCTTTGTGAGTTATTTCAGTTCATTAAGTTCTTATTTCAAGTTAATGCAATATATACATATATATTTATGCTTATGTATGCGGTAACAAGCTGTTCGATGGTTGCTGCTCACTCGGTAAGTTATAGGTAGCTATTTTGTAAGACCTTTATGATGATATATTATGATTATCGAATTGAAAACCGAGATGGTAGTTGGATGGTTTGAGATAGAACTATAAGTGATTCGAGGTCCTGTGGTCGGTTGCTATGTGAGGAGGGAGTCTGGGTTGTGATTACCGCAATCGTGTGGATTACGAGGCCATGTGTGGCTCATTGTGTTGGTTGAATGTGTACATATGCACCCCTACCCTTTTTATGTCATTAAGTTTGATTACTTGCATAAGGGTGAGTTTTGAAAAAGAAGGATTTCATGTTTTGAAATGATAGTAGCCATACCATTAGTGTATGATGGCCTATTTTAGCTAAATCAAAACAGTTTTGGGAGTAAACTCGCTTGAACGGGGGAATCCTTAAGGAGTTTTACAAAGGTGTGAGTTGCATGATAAATGATTTCACTATGAGAGGCAGTAAACTTATTAGTCATTATCACCAGTTTAAATGGCTAAGATAAGTGCTTAAGAACAATAGATGGGAGTGACCCTGCTTGAACGGGAGAATCCCTAGCCTAGGGAGTAATCCCTAGAGACCCTGACAAGGGTTAAGGTCGAAATATTAGTTGCCATCCCGGGAGCAAAAGCTTAGTGTGAGTTAATCTCAGTGGGATTGAGTGTAGATCTCTCCCAACCAGCACTTCATGATGATCTTATACCCAGACTAATTTCCTAATAAGTAAGAAAACAGTTAGCGTTTCACCTTTTTAAGTATTTCAGAAAGAAAGTTTTTAAGGGTCATTATGAGACCAAGATGAAAGAGATTCTTTTAAAGAATATGAGCCCCAAGAGGCTAAGAGAAGAGTTTTTATGAGCCTCAAGAAACTAAATGAAGTGTTTTTAGTAAAAAGAAAGAAAGCTTCCTGTGCATGACATGTGCATGTTCTAAGTATAACTCATGAATGAGATGCTAAGTAAGATACGAATATGAAAAGAAAGCCTTATGAGCATATTTCATGCATACCCTATGAATGATATTTGATTGAGACTTGAAATGTGCGTGTCTTATGCATATCATATGAATGAAATGTCCAGAAAAGTATGATCATGAAAAGAGATAACCTTATGTGCACATCATATGAATAACGTTTCATGCATAGTTCGAGTATAATGCTAAGAAGTTATGTTTATGAAAGGGAAAGTCTCTGTGCTTAGCCTCATTGCTTGCTTAAGTATTTAACTGCCTGTTAATAAAGAAGTTTGGTCATTTAGAGACCTAGAAATGTATTTGAGTGCTTAAAGTGCAGTTTATGGCTAGTGATATTTCCATAAGAATTTTATGAATGCTTATTATGATAGTAAAATATGGATACGTGGTATGTGACTAATAAAGATATTATTGCCAGCAACAGTTTGTCTTTTAAGGGGGTCGGCGGACACTCATTGAGCGTGTGATTACTCATCCCACTACTCTTTCCCATTTTCCCCATGTGTTCTTTGTGACAGGTGAAAATCGAACCGCTTATGCGAAGCCAAAGTTTACCCCTAGCTGAAAAGAGTTATGTGTGCCATATAGAAGTAGGTTCACGAGTTTAACGATGTAATATAACATATTCCTAGTTTATAATTATTGTAAACTAGGTTTTTGAGCTCATATAATGCATATTATTTATGAGTCGCTCTGTATGGCCATGTGAGCCAACCATCTGATTAGTTAGATGTCATTACTTGAAATTAGGCAATTAGCTGTGTTTTGGGATGTAAACCCCAGTACTCCGATTGCGTAGACCGTTGAGTTGTATCTTTTACTTTTTCTGTATTAATGAACGATTCTGTTTGATGTACTCTGAGCAAGTGCCTCATTGAGTTATAAACTCCGGCATGTGTCCGTTGAGCTTCTTTTAAATGTTTTACACTTCCTTTGATTTGCAGGAGTTATTGTAAGACTTTTAACCTAGAAACGGTCAGTTTTTAAGGGAAAATCTATCCGTTTCGCCCCAAAAATTAGGTAAGAAGCAAGAAAACGTAATGCTCTCGACCCTAGGGGCTGGGGGGTGTTACGTGTATATATATATATATATATATATATATATATATTCATACGTACATATATATGTATACATATATATATGTATATGTATATGTGTATATATATACATATGTATATGTGTGTGTGTGTGTGTATATATATACATATATACATACATACATACATACATACATACATACATACATATACATGTATATATATATACACACACACACACACATATATGCAAATATATATATATATATATATATATGTATTATAT
>JAKOGI010003958.1:0-7500 GCA_029747015.1 Carnegiea gigantea
GAAGCAAGGAGAAAAAAAAAAAAAAAAAACGAAAACAAAAGTATGCAAAATTACAATGAGGTGTTACGTTCATCCGAAGTAACACTTTTATGTAATTTTAGACTGATTATAAATTACGATAAAATGTTAGTCTCATCAGAACTAACACTTTTACGTAATTTCCACTGACTAAACCAAAACAGCAACGACAAAGGCCCTGGAGTTTTCTTTTCGCCGGTCTCTTCTTTTTCCCTCTCCTGCCTGTCTCTCTCAAGACGCCATTGCCATGGCTCCCCTCTTTCTCATCCTCCCAACCCTCTTTTCCTGTTTCTTATGCCACCCAAACAAGTCAGTACCATTGTATACCAGACAGTAAGAAAATTGTTATCCCAAATGTAAAGGTTGGTGTTATTATTGGAAGAGGGGGAGATATGATAAAAAAAAAATCTTCAACAACGATCCAGGGCTAGAATCCAGATTACGCAAGATGCAGCTGCGGATCCTACAGCTTTGACAAGGTATGTCGAATTAATGGGTACACAGGAGCAGACTGGCAGAGCATATGAGAATCAAAAAAAATATATGTGAGAAGATGAAGAAAAAAATCTGCAAACGGAAAAAAAAAAAAAAAACTACCTCAAGTTTGGCACTGAATAGAGAAAAAAAAAATTTGGTGAATTGGAGGCACTTGTAGATGAGTATATATGGTAGTAGGCAATTGAAATTTCCTACTCCTACTTCAATTCGAATATCGATAAATTTTTTTCTCTTTGAGTTATTGATAAATTCTATCTAGAACTATTGATAGAATTTTATCACAAGTGGACGCAGAAATTATCATTAAAAGAAAAAGAACCAAAAAAAAAAAGAAAGAAAAAGCCAAAAAAAAAAAGATCAGCATGGATTATCTATCAAGCCGGCAAGTTATTTGTCTAAAAAAAAGGGAGGTGGCCCACCAAAAGGGGAAAAAAAAAGCTTCAATTTTCAGCATCTTTCAAGTTTTCGAGACTCAGCCGCTTCAAACACTCAAAATTCGTGTACGCGGCCGACTCTCGAGGGGGCATTTGTAGAAGGCAAAAATTCTATGACGAATCAGATGATGTCACATGTAAAAAATGGACCAATCATAAAGTGCCACGTGTCACGTTGACTTTGGTGGACCCGCTTGGTTAAAATTAAGTGCAGCCAATCAAAAGCCGCCACGTGTCATCGATGATGCAGAAATTAGTAATTATTGTCTTTATTTAAAAATAAGAAAATAATTACTGGGCCTAGACCCAAAACCCGGCTCTAACCCTAACCGGCAGAGCCTATAAATAGGGGTCCTCCCTCCTCATTTTAAAGGGGGAGCTCAACATTCAACATCCTACAGGCTCCAGAGCTCAGACTGCAGACAATATCCAGCTATCAAGCAACAAGGATCAAAGTCAGCTAGCTCAACATCTTCTGCAACCTCAAATTGAAGTCTACTTCAGAGTTCTTCATCCAGTTTATCGATCGAAATCAAGCAACCTCGCCCTCGCATCGATTAATCTATCCAACAATATTCAACATTTAGCATTGGCAGAATTCAGAGCTCAGACAGCAAGGAGCATTCAGCTACCAAGCGAGAAGGATCAAGACTTGCAGAGCTTTAGAAACCACAATCAGCCACTTGCAGATCAAAATCAAGAACAACCTTTAAAGCTGATTTGCATCAACCGAGATCAAGCGTTAAGCCCTCGGAATACTCAAGTCATTAGGAGATCGAATCAGAGGATCAGTTTTATTGTATTAAATTCAGAGATTGTACCCATATACAAAATCAATACAAAATTTAATTTGTTGCTGAATTTCTTGTCTAATTTATTTTAGCCTCGAAATTTACGTTTACACAGATATTGTACACATGATATCCAATTACATGAAATGAAATGAACATACTCCATTTAGAATCAGGAGGAGCCCAATTTCTTCTTCAACTTCCTGAGTTCTTTGGCACTCAACCCAAAAGCCTTCTCCAAGAGCAATTCATTAATGTCAGATCCAAAAACAGTAGAAGGAATTTTCATCAACCCAGGATTTTGACTGTCAAAACTACCCAAAATAGCAGCAGGGGTGTCACCAACATTCATCTGAAAGTGCACCAAACCTCTCGGAAAAACCATCACTTCACCCTTCTCAATTACTTTTGCAAACACTTTACCCTGAGTGTCAACAAAGCCAGAGTAGATTCTTCCTTCAAGTACATAAGCAACTTCTGTAGCTCTAGGATGGTAATGTGGCACATTGACACCTCCTACACCGAAATCAGCTCGTACGAGGGACCCTCCTAGGGTGTTTAGCCCCGGGAAGACATTAGAGTTGACGGGTTTCGAGGAGAACCCGTTTACAGAAACGGGTGCTGAAGCCTTAATGCCTGTGTATATGAAATCCTCAACTGTTGCATCAGAGGCATTTTTGCAAGTGGTGAAACCTGATGGGGTTGTTGGAATGCAAAAGTCTTGGACTGGGTCCGGATCGGATGCTGAGATGAAATGGGCGTTGAAGGGAAGGATTAAGAGGAATGCTAACAGAAGAGACATCTTCTTGGTTTGTTTTGAAGGTTTGAAATGTTTATGGCTATGTTTATATAGTGTTGAATGGTTTTTGAGTCATTCGGGAAGCAGCATGATATAAAAGAAGGCACTAAGTTGAAAAGACTTTCAGTATAAAATTATCGATGTTCTCCAACGATGTGGTAGGTGGAAGGAAGGACAGTGGAATTTTGCTTAGGAGAAAAGCATGAACGTGCGTACAGCCTGTTGGTTGGAATCAAATCATGCCAGTCTTCTTTGGCTAGCCTGTTTTGGTGATAGAATATGTACCGGGGTTTTGTCTTGTGTTTCTCAGGGTTTCACATTTGAGGAATGACCGTATGACATTTATGCTGTTTTTTAAGTCATGTGCAACTCTTTTTTTTTTTTTTTTTAATGTTAGTACAATATGTAGAACATAATTTTTTAAAAGCTTTGGGGGTGTCAGGTGAGCCATTTCTCTATTCGTAGATACAGATTGTAAATAATAGATATTATCAAAAACTACTTTAAAGCTTGATACAGTTAGTGATAGAGTCAAGATTTCACAATGAGAGGAGCAAAAATTATTCGATTCTAAAAGCAAATTTTTGGGGTTTGGAATTTTATAATTTACAATTTGAATCTCAAAGATGACAAAAAGAATAGAAAACTTTTTAAAAAATCTATTATGGGTAGCTTTAAACTCCAACAATAATTTTTTTATTGGTAATAGAAGTTGTGGTCCAACATAATTTTCAATACCTCACTTATAACTTGGGTTGCCAAATACTAATATGAGTTATTTATTTTTATAGTAGTTATTTATTAAGTACATAAAATTTGCATATAAGGTACAGCAACATGACATCTATATAATTGAAATATTTAACCGATGAAATCTTACTCCAATTATTACGATTGAGGTCCTGAATATATTAGGTCTCAGATTTAATTTTCCATCTTCTATTATATTATACTGTCTTCATGGCTTATTTGAACAAGAAAAATACATATATATGTATAATTGAAATATTCATCATAGTTTATCAATGTCCTACTTGTCAATAAAAAATGCTCCAAAAACTAGAATTCATATTTGGTTTGGACATTTCCTTAAAAAGAAAAAAAAAAAGGGGTGACACTGGACCGATATTCTGAGAGATTTGCCAAGGCCAATAGTCCACAAACAAAAGCACTCATTGGGCCAGGCCTCCAGGAAAGAGAAAGGGTAGAAGTTAATGAATCAACAAAATTTAAATTTTGCATTTGGTAAATAAATTTTGATCTACTGAGCTGGGGATGCAACGCGTTGCCACTTAACCACCTAAACTACCAAGACTATACGCTACACTTGTCCACGAGTTGTAAAGACAGGGCACAAAACTAACCCAGCAAGCACGCTTATATAAAGGTTTATTGTCCTAAGGTGTTTAATTTATGTCGTTAGATGGGATTGAAACAACTTGTACAGTAACTAGATATCACAATCAAGTCATGAAATGGTTTTCTGTAAGATTTATTTCTATATATAGCAAATAGCGTTCAGGATTAAATGGTGAAAAGATTAAATTGTCGTTGTGTTAGAAGAATATCATTAAAAAAAAAAAAATTACAGAGAGCATTGGAGTCTCCCTCTTCAATTCATTGTGTGTATATCTTTGACAAGTCTTATGGAAGTTTTTTTGAAAGAGAGATGGCAATTACCGTTTTCTTAGTTATTTATCTAACAGTTTGGTGTTATCCAAACTATTTGAAAAATATCCAAATACGTATTCAGAACTAACGAGTCAATTGCCAAGTAGTTAACAGCTAAATGCAACTAACAGAGGACTTAAAATGTGCCAATAAAGGCGCGAACAGGCATGTGCATTGTAATTAGCCTTCCAATCCATGAGAAGCATAATTCTAGCCGTGACCCAATATATAAAGCCCATGTAGCACTTAACCTAGCAAAGCCACTTGTTCCCTTCTATCTTTTCCATGTGGTACGGAAGACTCTCCATCTTCCCCCTATTCCAAGTCTCCAACAATTTGCTGACATTTTTAAGAATTAGATCCAATTCTAGAAACCTTATAGATATAACAAACTTATGCATAATTCAAGTATCTTGTGATAGAACTTCCATTTAATGAAACATAATTTCAACTAATTTTGAATGTAATAATAGACAGACCATGGAATTAACACATTTTGATCAACTGGATGCATTTCATGCAAGAAAGCCAAGCCTAAGCTCTTCGAAACAACCACATGTCACACTTACATAAGTAGGCTTTAAGTGCATGCCATTGTAACAAAAGTGCCACTAATTCCCATTAAGAGTGAAACTCACCATCTATCCAAGATTACAATATAGCAACGCTCCTACCTTGGTACAAACAAAACCAATGCTTTAGCCGCTATATAAAGCAATCCCTCTATTGAACTCAAGGCTTAGCATCGTATCAAGCGTTGAGTCAATGCTCCTTTACTAGTGATCTAAAAGTTATGGATTCATGACCCATCCTGTAACACCCTTCTCTCCTAAGAAGAATGTCACATAGTCAGGGCTTCCTGAAGCAACACCTAATGCTTAAAAGGATTTATCAAACGTAACTTGGGGTAAGTCTAAGTGTGCTAGAACGAAACTGCTAGAGTTCCACCTAAAACTGTAGTAACTAATAAGCTCAACTCCAGCTGATTGTACCTGGAAGTTTTAATAAATTAAAACTTAGCAACGAAGTCAACACCTTTGGTCTCACACCCAAGTTATTTAGGTTCCAGTAAGCTTACAATAGCTACGTAATTAAAAGTACATAAGACACATATGGAGAAAACATAGTCAAAGCCAATCTATCTGATTGTAAGTACTACAACACACTTGGTTATTTACAAAGGGTAACATAGGGGCACCCAAAATCTTGGAGCATGCAAGAGGCCTGAACTGGAGCTAGCTGCAAGTAAGTCATCAAAACAACTTTATACCTGATCAATTTGAACCTGGAAAAGGGAATAAAGAGGGCAGTGAACTACCACATACTCAGTGAATGATTCTCAACCCTAAGAAAACAAAACAGTTGCATACAATACTTTTAAATAACAGATGTACCGAAATTGTATTTAATATTAACATATTAGACATATAAGATACCAAAATCATACCATCCTTTAATTCATTCCAATCATTGAGTTTGGTAGGTTGTTTGAACCCTAGTTACACACTTAGCATCAAAGAATTCCACCTAAAGCTACCACTTAAGTTCTTTTAGTAAGAAACGGAAACTCACACAAAAAGAATACAAAGTTCTATTCAAACCAAGCTAGTTCCTTATAAACTGCTTTCTCTCTAAAGAATTTTGTTTATAATTCAATAAGAGTCGTTTTCAAATAATTCACGCACTTTTCCAAATCTTTACATAAATCTCAGCATAAATCAGAATCGAAAAGTTCTTTTAACTTAATGCGAGTAATTCACTTGCAGGGAATTGGAGTCACGTCTCGTCATGTGAGTCAGATGACCCACAACGTTTTGTATCCCCGGGGCCTCCCAAAGTCAACAGACTCATATCCTCGTTAGGATAGTAATGACTAGGATTCCTGCTCCATTCAGGATCCTAAGGTCTGCTCTCAAGACCTAGTCCTTTATATTAGCACTATCCTCCTAGTCCAAAACATCTTGAATGCAATTCACCTTCAAACACACTTGCCATTAAAATTCCCGTTATATCGTAACAATGACATTTCCATTTTCAAGAAGGCTAATAATGCCTTAATAATGGCAAAAGCTGACATGTGAAAGGACAACAATTTTAAGCTTAACAAAGAAAATTGGTGAACGATTTATTCGCCAAGTAAACCTCTAGTTTCATATAAAAAGGCTATTGAAACTTGTTTTCAAAAGCCATAAGTTTGCAACTTGCTCATTGTTAGTTTTACTTGAAAGAATTGTGCAATTTGGTTCTTTAAATCAACCATATGCTTCCAAGTTTGCTAAATTCGTTCAAAGCTAACAAGAAAGGAAGCCTTGAAATCTTGCTTGTAACCTCGACACAGAACTTAATCTATTTCAAAGGTAATGATTTAACATTTTGGATAATGTTTCAACCCCCTTTCCGCCTTTTCCATACCCACCAAGTTCACGTCAATGTTCTTTGTTCAGGATGCAACAATATTCATGGTTTTAGACATGACAAAATAGAGAAAAGAATAGGTTCTAGCAAAGAATAAGGAGATACATGAGTAAGTTGTTGCCCGGTTCACGAACCAGATTCGCAGTTGAAGCGATTTGCTGACTTGCCTGTTTCCTGCTTAAATCCTAGGCAAAACAGACACAGGCATGGCTTGAACGTAATAAGAACATCAACACAACTTAGAGGTTAAGGACACAACCAGAATTTAACATTAACTAATTTAGCAAAAACAGAGATAAAATCACACCAACTCACACTTCACAAATTCATCAATTCAACACACATACCCAATTTTCCTCGTCACAGCACCGCCCACACATATGACATGGGAACTAAGTTCAGGTGGGGCACAAATTATTCTCTTCTTAAAACTGTATCATAATGGTGATTTTAGTTCACCTTGAATTCAAAAGGCATCATCTAGTTCGGATAGGAGTCCATGTTCAAATCAAAATGGCTACCCCCTAAAATATGATCACAACCGCATTCCTTACCCTAACCCACATATTAGCTCAAAACAGTCTTGCTCATTCCTCTCTTCTTCAATCCAGAATTAGTTAGTCTAGCCCTTGCTGGGATGAAATTCTATAAGGGTCCTCAACCTAACACAAAAATAATCTAGGTGAAAGCACCACCAATGGTCTGATTACAGGTCGACCATGGCTGGACTCTCAGCGCTCACTGACCTTTCCAAAAGCATTACATATTGGGGTATGTGTAAGGTGAATTTTAAGCTTGGTCAAGAGTCCCTAGCATATTTTTATAGGAAATGTATAAACTCATAATTTCATAGAGAAAACCCATTTTTCTATCA
>JAKOGI010003958.1:12500-37440 GCA_029747015.1 Carnegiea gigantea
AGCATGAGGATGTTTTTGGGCAAGCAACATTCCAATATGGTCTAAGGGTCATCACAATGAACACCAAATTGAAAGAAAAGAATCAAAAAAGAAACATTAGTTTTAATTCAACATCTACAAGTAAATTTCTCATATGATGCCAATGAATCATGGGGGATCAATATACAACATATTTACAGGGAGCAAAAGATTGAAAACAAATGATACACAAATTATTATCCTGAAGTTACGACACTCACAACCCACCTTGATCCAAGTAGTTTGCTAAAGCAGCGACAACCTTGGCTTCTTTCGAACTCTAAGGGCATTAGGGTAGGATAAAGGTTACTCTAAATAAAAGTTTGGAGAAGTTCAAGAGAGAATTCAAAAAATTTTTGTCAAAATCTTTAAAATTTATGGGCAAGAGAAGAGGGAATCGTGTTTCATAAAAGTGTTTGTATTTGTATATATGTTTGGATGGTCCATAAATACCTTTTTTTGTTGTGTGGAGCATGTCAGATCCTTACAGCACCTATTGGAATCTAGCATAAGCGCGATCATCTCGTCACTCCCTGAATTTCTTCTTTATGAGGTTTGTTCATAAAAATTATACTGCGAGGCAATGTGCCACCCTTTTGGTTATTTTCTTACTTACTCAGGCTCAAGGTTTCATGTTCGAACCCCTTATAGCAAATCATTCAAAACCTAGGATTTTTCCTATTTTTGCAACTGGTTTTTCAAAGCATTCAGATTTGTAAGAGTTTTAAAACTTCTTACGCTCGGTTCTTTGGCCGTGATAATGAGCATTTAGGCTACAACTTGCATCCTCTTACAACTCCTTACATCTTTAACAAAATTCTCTCAGTTTCTTACATCTTCTTATATATTTTTTATAACATTCAACATGTCATTTTTTTCTCATATTTATAGAAATATGTATAATATTTTTGCAAGAATGTATATATTTTTTATATACTACCAATATAGGAAATTTGTACATATTTTTATGAATATAATATTTCTATAAACATAAAAATAAAAGTTAATGAAGTGAATTATATTTGAATTTCGATGTGAATTACATGCACTATTATAAAGAAATAAGGTAATGTGCTTTAAAAATTATAATACAAAAACCGCATTCATGCTTGAGTTTCAATATGAATCATATATAAAAGTAATCAAATTGTAGGTGACAAAAGCATTTATGCTATTTCATTTCTAAGTTTATCCATATCAATTTGATTATTATCATTGTACGATTGAACATTAGGTGACCACTAGCACTATTTTCCTTGCGATGAAAGGGTTGAGTTAGATAATATGTCAATGTCCAAATTTATAATAATTCATAAACAATATCATTTTCATCATTTAGATTTATTTTATTAGTTGAATAATGTATCTGTTGAATCTTTTCGATTTACGTATGTCTTATTTTGTATATTCACGTAAATGTTTATTAATCATGTTTCTAGGAAACGGATTAAGGAGAAAGTGAAAGATCTTGTGAAATATATAAAGAAAAGTTAAAAAAGAGTTGTATGCATGTAAAAGACACAAAATAAATTAAAGTTCTAATTAATATGCTAACCAATAAGGTTATGACACTTGGCAAAAATATGGTGAAGTCACTCAATTTTTTATATAGTTATTATATAGATCCACGTTTGTGTCCCTTGTTGAGATTGACATGCCCTTTTTATGGAGAATAATAAAATTGTAGAGAGTATAACAATCAACGACTATCTCAAGTTGTTGCTCTAATCTCATTTGAGGCATTATATTAAAAATATTAATTTAAAATTGTTTAATTCAAATATAAATTTCATTTTAAGCATTTTATTCAATTTCATTGAGAAAACTGTGATTTTTCAAATTATTTATAGGGATATGAAACTAATGTTAATAAAAAAACACCTAAGTGTAGAACATATTTGGTTCTATAAATTTAAAGGCTTGAATTTATTTTGATTATTATTTTATTCACTTGCTTAAAGGTTTATTTTAATTATTATGTTATTTCAATATTATTTCTTCTCATTCAAAATGATAATGGTAGGAAAACAAAATGTGTTTGGATAATGTTCAAAATTTATTGGTTTAGTGATGGTATAAAATTAATTTCATAAATATCACTGACATATTATACATAATTTACTTTTATTACAAATCATACATTAAAAACCAACTATTATGCATACATATCTAACAATTATATTCATACAATCTTTTAATAATTTGATAACTGCTTACATCTATTCTACAGTTTCTTATAGCGTGTTACAACCCCTCATAGCTTCTTACAACTTCTTACATCTTCTTTATAATTCTCACAGCTCCATATAACTTCTTACAGTTTCTGACAACTCTTTATATATATATTTTTTTATAATTTACAGTTGCATCTTATTACGAAAACAACAGGCCCTTATAATTTTTCTGCCACGAAAAATATTTTTTGTGCAGTCTAGCACTCCAAAACTGAAGTGTGGCATTGTTTTGCCCTCAATGGATTAGATAATTGTCATCATAGGACAACATTGCACATAACTACTAGGTATGTGGACGACTTAAATCTTGAGGGTACATTTTTGGCATCTACACCAAGACAAGAGACACTAAGCTCACACGAGATTGGAACCCTTCCAAGCTCCTTAGACTGGCCCAATATGACAATGCACCGTTCCCTATCCTTATCCCTACCAAGTTTAAGTACATCAGTTCATTTGTCTAGAGTTGTAACTGATGCAATGTGATTGAATTTCTTCTCTAATAAAATTTAGTTTTGCTTGTTAAGACCACAATGTTGAAATAATTGTTATGTTTTTGCCATAGAAAAGTAGGGGCTAAAAGAACAAAAGTTATGAAATAATTAAATTTGCATTAGTCTTAGAGCCTCCATTAGTTTGAATACATATTTGATGTTTCATCATAAACGGGTTTTTAACCCTATTACTCATCCCGCTTATTACATAGGAACCCACTACTACTTCCACTAAAGAAGTAGCAAGGCTATTATGTCTGCAAAGAAGAGCCAATGTCAACTGTTCCTTGCAGACCCATGCCAATCTAAAGATGGGGAGTTGCTAAAAGGGCCTAAGAATGATGAAATGAATCATTATGCATATTACTAGAAGTAGGCTCGTTATACAGACATTGGAGGACATTGTGTGCCTCTTAGTTGAAAAGACAACTGCCCTATAAATCCCATCTTGGTTAAGAAGAGGATCTTCTAAGCTTCAAAATGGTATTGTCCAAATCAAAATTTCAAGATCTTATCTCTATCCCCCTAAATACGATTGTCAAAAAAACTTATACCCTTTTAAAACCTGCAAAATCTGCCCTATCTAAAACCCAATTGGGTGTTAAAATTGTGAGGAAAATGGGTTTGAGGGGGGTACAATGAAACATGTATGGGTATGGGTATGGGCAAAACCCGTCCCATACCCATCCCATATAACACCCATAACCCGTATTCACTAAACCCGCCCCTTATCGGCCTGGCGTAACACCAAAAACTCGTTTATCCAAAAATGTTAAAAAAAGAGCTATTATCAAACATGGCCCAAGGCTAATTGTTAAAGTTGATTTCCTAGTAAAAAACTTAACTTATCCTTTACATCGATCTTCTCATACTCTCATCTCTACACGCCATTTTCAGAGCCTGAGTCACTCAAACTGTCACATCTCCACTTCCTCATCAGTTATTGGTCATTCTCTCTATCCCTCTCGCCTTTGTGACAACAGATAAGGAATCGGCCAATCGACAATCGACAATCAACTAGGCCACCAAACGACAATCAATGTAAAATAAATTACTAGGATATAGGTGTAATATGGGTAAAAAAATTTTTTTTGATATATATCTACCCGAATAAAACTCGCATCGCAAAACCCAGTGGGAATGGCTATGGGTATAGTTTTTGAGCACCCAGTTGGTATGGGCATAGAAATGGGTATGCATTTTGAAAATGGGCACGGGCAAGGGTATAGGGAAACCCACCTTGTACCCACCCATTGCTATTTACTAGCCCTACCCCTGAATATGACGGTTGTGACATCCGCTACATTCATCATGTTCTACAAGGGGAATATCACCACAAAACATATTAAAATAAATGAACCAAACATATAGCCGACCATGATACCTCATGTGCTCGGGAATGATAACAAGAAAAATAATTCTTTATTTTTTAATATGCTTTTTCAAAGAATTTTTATAGCTACCACTGTTACGCGTCTGTGCATAAGAATATTACAAAAGACAAACCATGGATTAGCCTAAGAATACTGCACATTTAAAAGGATATGCAAATATTCTTATTCCTTTGTAGGCCTGGCAACGGGTCGGATTTGGAGCGGGTGAAGCTCCACCCGCATCCATCACCCGCATCCATCCACTCCACCCGATCCACCCGTCATCCACTCGTCCGCTCACCCGCATCCAATCCACCCACCACCCACGGATGAAGCGGGTGGTAAACGGGTGAAACAGATGAAACGCGTTCTATCTCATTTTATTTGTTTATCGCTCAAATAAGGTTCAAAAACTTGAAAAATTTAAAATATACAAAGCAATAACTAACGGAAACCACATGCCCTAATCGTAAACATAACAATTATCACAAATGATAAAGATACCAAACATAAGTTTATATGTATATACACACACACACACACACACACACACACACATATATATATATATATATACATATATCTACAAATATATATATACATGTCTATATATATATATATATATACATATACATATACATACATATATATACATACATACATATCTATCTATCTATATATATATATATATATATATATATATATATATATATATATAGCGGGTGACGGGTCGGGTGACGGATCGGATGGACTGTCACCCGAATCCGACCCGATCCATCACCCGATTATAATTCACCCGTTTAGTCGGGTTTTCACCCGATTTTTCGGGTCGGGTGAATCGGGTATCTATCGGGGTCGGGTGAAATTGCCAGGCCTATTCCTTTGAGATCTGACGTGACAAGAGTTCAGGAGGCTCTAAATCCAAACACATGGAGATATCTTCATAAATTAGATTTCCCCCCTTCTTAGCCAAGTTGACACTTAGATACGGAATGAAAACTTGGGCTAATGCACCCTACACATTAAGAAAATAAACGCTACAACTAAAACTTGAATTCTTGAAGGATTTTTCTTAACGCATAGTAGGTGGTGTTATATGTTTTTCAATAGCTTTTTCTCTTTACAACTACAACCCATGACTTGTACTTGGTGTCATGCATAGGAGTCCATGAAACACAAATTAACCAAAAAAAAGAAAAAATATTGTCCATTTTTCAAGACCAGCAGAGCCTTTGCTATGTGTTGGTACACCTGGTCTCATTTAGACTCAAAGCTCCCACAAACATTTCATCTTTACTTAGAAATCTCAAACATCCCATTCCTTAAAAGATCTCCCTCCCTTTGTTGCAGAATTTTGGTGCTCTTAATTGGTAATGTGGTAGAATCCTTTCGTATTCCATCATCTCCCTCTTGCAAAATCAATATTAACCATGCACCTCCACAATCCGTGATGACCCTCTATTTTTTTCCAAAGGTAAGGGTTTAGTTAGACCCTCTGCCTCTCTCTCTGATGCAAAATCGAGGCCCTTAATTAGAAGAGTGATCAACTATCTATGACTATCAACACTCAAGTAATAGGCCCTTGAGCCAAGGTAATCCTTGAGTAACAAAAAGAAAAATAATACAATTTTAGTGGACTATCAATATGGGGAAAATTAAATAAAATAGATTTGACTAAGACAAATGTAAGCCACTACTTAGTCTGACAATCCATCAATGATTCTCTGAAGCAAAACTCCAAGAATTAATTTAAAGAATTGATTCAATCGCCACTCAATCACAAGTAATAGTTGAAATAAAGAAAGAGATTTTGTTTTTGTGAGATAAGAGTATTCTAGCTTTAATTCATTAACCTTCAATTCAAGTCTATATACAAGTGAATACTAGAGGCTAATTTTTAGCCACAAAATTAGTGCCCCCTTCCCAAGCGATAAAAATAGGCCAATAGACATTAAGGCCCAGTATGGTGAGGAAAAATGGAATAGAATGGAAATGAAATCAAGGATTGATCTCTGAGGGATGAAGGGTGGAATTTGAATTCTAAACTCTTGTGTTTGGAGAGAAAAGGAATGGATTCAAGTTTCAATCCTTATTATTTGACTGTAGATTATAGAATGGAATCAAATCTATTTCATTTTCAAAAAAAAAAACAACGATCAATAACAATAATAGTAATATTAATAATAATAACAATAATAATAATAATAATAATAATAATAATAATAATAATAATTAATAATAATAATTTATTATTATTATTAACATTAAAAATAATAATTATTGATATTATTATTAAGTAATATTAATAACTAATAATTTACAATAATTATAATAATTATTATAATGGTTACAAAAATTATCATTAATAATAATAATAAATAACTATAATTACAATAATAATTCTTATTAATATAAATAATAATCATAATAATTATTAATATTAATATTAATATTAATATAATTAGTTATTATTAACTATAAATATTAATAATAATAATTAATAATAAAAATAATAATTAATTATAATACTAATCATAATTATAATTGCTAATAATAATTAATAATTATAAGTATAATTGTAATTATTAATTAATGTGATTATTATTATTAATTATAAATGTTAATAATAATAATTAACAATAAAATAATAGTTAATAATTATTATTAGTACTAATAATAGTTAATAATTATAATTATAATTATAATTATTAATTAATAGTAGTTGTAATAATTAATAATTATAATTGTAATTGTAATTGTTTTTGTTATTATTATTAATCATAGTAATAATGATTAATATTAATAATAATAATTAATAATTATAAGTATAATTATAATTATAATTAATATTAATTAATAATTATTATTAATATTAATATTAGTAATAATAAACAAACGTTACTATAATACTTATTATTAATATTATTAATAACTATATCATTAATATTAATAATAATTATTAATAATGTTAATAATAACTAATAATGATGATGATGATGATGATGATGATGATGATGATGATGATGATGATAATAATAATAATAATAATAATAATAATAATAATAATGATGTTGATTGAAGAGGGTTGCGGACTTGAACTCCCTTGAAAATGGGAGGGTTCAAGTTCCTTAAGATTAGGGGGAACTTGATACTTCTAGGTATCAAGTTCTATCCCCTAAAAGTACTCACCAAATACAAGGAGTGAAACTTGACACCTAAGGGTTCAAGTTCTATTCTATTTTATCTTACCAAACAGCCCCTGAATGATGTTAGTGTGAACCAGTAGGATTCAAGCACCCACTTCTAACAAATAACATTCCAAAAACAATTTAAGTACATGAGAATTGAAATTAGAAACTTCTACGCTAGTGATAAGTTGTCCAAATTTAAGGCTAAAAGTTGATGCTCTTGGACTTGCTTGATGGCACCCTAAGTCATCCCAAATAGACGAATTTGGCGGAGAAATTCAAAGAAAAATTTACTGGAGATGCCCACTAACTTCCCATAAAAGTTTAACCCCTTAGTAACCCATTTGATGACTCCATTAAATTGGTGATAAAGATATCCAGACCTTTAGTAACCTTCACTCGGGTTTTACCTCATATCTTAAGACATACTTAGAATCTGGAGGCATGCCACAACTTGTTGGAAAATAGACATCTAGGCCATTCAACCATTGCCAAAACACTAATTTTTGAGTTTATTCGATCATCCAAACATTAGCTCAAAATTAACTAATGAAACTGAAAATTCTGGATAACTTGTGTTAAAAGCTTTGTTTGACATATTCCACTATTAACAAGTGAATTATAAACCTAATCACCTTAAGAAGCTTATTTGGGCTCTCACTCTCTCTCTCTCTCTCTCTCTCTCTCTCTCTCTCACACACACACACACACACGTCTTGTTACTTCTTCAGTCTCCCTTCCTCTTCATTAGATCTAATATGTTGATGTGGAGCTATTAGTTTCAAACTTTGGAGCTTTGGCTATAGATATAATCTAGATCTACTATTTCAGTGCTACATTGATGAGCCCCTCATGTATCTCTCTTACGCACTCACAGTACGCTGAATCTCTTATAATGCTTATTATTACTAGTTGTTGGACTGCCGCAACAACACTATGAAATCTCATGTTAAAGCTGCCATGTTCACCTTTAGGTGTAATATGCACGGTAATTTGATTTCACCTAAACCACCATGGTCCACAAGCTCAACAAAAGACTTGTAAGCACTGCAATTACCAAAAGGCTTAGTAAAACCACACCATAATTTTATAACACAAGGAGCAAAAGCCCCCTCTGCTCTTCCTTAAAATAGTAATTTTATATACAACCATTATAATTGGCACACATCCTCTGGGAATCTAACAAAAAATATTTATTTTAATATGTAGCAATGATAATTGCCATGCTTCTACTATTGGAGAGATGTTGAGAAAAATGTGATCAAATAGTAGCGACTCTAGAACCTTCAATGAAAGCAAGGATATCAAATCAGATTAATAAAATGGGACATAGGTGAGATATGTAACCTACTTTGCAGCACTTGAAGTCACATAATCATAGCAATAAGAAATCAGAAGAGTTGTGAAGCTTTGGTTTCTCTAGGTTATATGCTCCGTTTTTAGTTGATTTATCTTTGTCATATAACAAGGAGTGCATCAACTTCATACTCTATGATGAATTCTGCCCACTCCTTTTCGGTTTTAAACTTCTACAACTTCCATTGAGGATCATCTCCTAATCTCTTCTCACATTAGTGATCACTAATTACGATAGCATTAAATGAATATAACATCTAATAAAACAAATTAGGAAGGATAATCTAAAATGTCCCAAGTTGAAGTTTTCAAAATTTCACTCCATTGTCTACTTTGGATTTTGTCAGCCTATCAAGCATGAAACATCTGAGGGGGATTGAAAACACCCACTGCTTCAAGATTATTATGCCAAGTCGTGTTACGATAGTGTCCAATTTCTAAGCAATCATATATGACATTTGTTGAACTTCCTGAATGAGCTAGGATAAATGTTTATACATATGCCCTTTAAACCAATATCAGGGAAAGGTAAGTGCTAAATAGTAGTCTTAGCTCCGTGCTTATGATATTAACAGAACCTTTAGCCAGAAATCAAATTTAAATGCTATTTTGATGTTCTCACAACCACATGAATAAATTACAATTAAAAGCATATTATAGTCTAAGCCCCTCCCTAAACTACAAATATAAAAACATGAAACTTAAGCTCATTCGACACCGATTCTCCTGTATCTTTAGCAATGAAACCAGTGTGACCTAAAAAACAATGGAAAGTGAAGGACTTGGAAACTTACTTTCTCTTCCAACTCCAAAGCCACATCTTGGCCACCAATTGCAAGACTTGTGGAAATGAATTTGATTAAATACTTGTCCATTTTCACCTCATCAAAATAAAGGTAGCACCAGAAAGATCTCTTTGGAACAGCTGAAAGAGATGAAAGGAGAGTTAAAATTAAGAATGATAACACCTTTTTGCTACAAGGATGAAAACAGAGAAATCCTAAGAATAACCATTTTTTTTTTTTTTAAAAGGCCTCCCAATTGTTCAGGATTACGTAACTCCTTTAGCCCACTCTTCACAAACCAGCTCATAACATGAAAAATATTTTTAAAATGCTTCTAAATTAGTAAAAAATAACACTGCAATATGCAACATTACAAGAGATTTTTAGCAAAATGTGTACATAGTTTTTTTCCTAAAATTCCTATACAGTCCTCAAAATCGTTAATAAATTACATTTGAGATGCGATAAAGATCCAACAAACTACGTTATCAACAACATACCTAAGTAATCACATTCCGTTTGAAAAGTAGATGTTAAAGCCTTACTCCCTATATAAACTCACATTTAGATGTTATTTACTGATAACACACCTTTTTGGTTTTTTTGGGGAGGGGGGGATGTTTATCCGAACATAGAATTGAAAGCTTCACCCTTTATAGTGAACAAAATTTAACACTAGTGATATTAAGAGGATAAAATTAAACCCAACGAAAATGGAGCTTGGATTGTGGGTAACAATATGCAAGTAAACATTGTTAAGAATAATATTACATTCTTTTACCTAGTTATTGCTCCCCTAGATGTCTTTTCTCATTGAGTCCAGTATTCATAGAAAAAAGTTACAATAAGGAGCACTTCCTTTTACCAAAGTTGTTGCCAAAGTTGACTCACCACCGTTCTATTCTTTTTTCCTAATCCACTTGAAGCTCTTAATCATATATGTGCTTGAATTTGATCAATCTAGCTTCTGCATCATTTCGTACCAGCCATGGATGCAAATGTTGCAAACGTTCAATTCTAGAAGGTCAGTAATACCCAATGTTATAACCATAGTTTGATGTAACATTGTAACTTTACAAAAATGCCATATCCAAAAGGTATATGTTCTACTAGATCATCCTCTCAACCTCAGTGCTCTTTCCAACCATATTGGTCATGAGGAAAAAAATCATATACAAATCAAATTTCATTTCATCAGTTTATACAACTATATGAGACTACAAATACGTTATGTAACTTATACATGAAGAGACCTAGGGGTGAAATATGTACACATATGTACCCATGAGAAATTAGGCAGAAATTACCTTCTGGTCGAAAGGTATGTCGAAATTGGGCATAAGTTGAGCTTTTCGGACACAACCTCTCCTTACCATCTTAGTTCTTCTTTTTTTCAAACATAGAAGTTAAAGTGAAGTAAAACAAAATTATTGATATGTGAAACTAGTTTTCAAAGCGAAAATCATAAGTTAGACTTTATCTTATATTCTCCACATCTCTCTCTCTCTCTCTCTTTTTCTTTTTCTATTTTGTATAGCTCAATCAAAGTCATGGTTTCAACCACCTAACATGTTACAACTCAATGAATGGAATATCTGATAAGTGCCCAACCATTAAAAGAAGATAATCCATACTAATTGAACTTGGATTGTTGTCCAGCAGTAATTGAGTACCATTTCCGAACTAGATAACCATAAATCCCACACGAAGTGATCTGCCGTAGTTACTAAATTCTAACATGGAACAAACTATGTATGGAGAACAAAATAAGGTAAAATGGGCCTACCTCATTATGGCACCTGGCTTCAATAAAATGAAGAAGAAAACCCCCCTCCATCCCCTAAATAGATGAACAAGGGAATTGAGGCCGCCCTAGTCAAAAGTTTTTCTTAAGACAAGGACCATAATCAAGAATAAACATCTAATATGCTAATTTAACATGCCATAACTAAATGAATAAACAAGAGCTTACACGAATAGTAGTTTTATATCACACTAATGGGATCACCTTTATTAGAAGACAGATTGATATGGGAAGCTAGGACCAAGTGAGAATAAATAACAAATGCATATTACTTAGATAATTCTAATATTCACTCTACTAGGTTAAACGAGCACAAAAAGGAGATGAAAGGCAGCAGATTGCAGTAGATTGATGAACTAAACCAAATCACATTCATTCTACCAAAAGAGGCTAAAAATTTGCCTTGAATTTGCAATTAGAGACTAGGATTGCATTGGAGATTGAAAACAAAGTAGGGAAGCAAATCTTTGACTAAACAACAAGCTTCAATTTTGTATAACAAAAAATGCATTTTTTCTCTTAGCTATGAACATAATATTTAGTGAAGGAAGAATAAGAAACGAGTCCACATCATCTCAACAAATTTACCAAAGCGACTGCCAAGACATTAAGAGAAGCAAACATACCTTACTTTTGTATGTTCCATTGTCACGTCTCAAACTCTTCCAACCAAGACCTTATAGTTCAAGTCATCCCTAACTAATTTTCCCAATGCCCCTTTTTTCCTTCCATAACCCATCTTGATCGGCCCTTAATTCTAGATCGCATCTAAAAGTAATGTGGTTTGACATAATTGTTCACATTCCTATTTATGGTATCAAATTCCAGTAGTTCAACCATAGCTTGCTGTTGCTCCCACCATCCACGCTTCCTATCACTACTCTTTGATGCCTACTCTCATAATCGGTATCCTTAAGCATGATTTCGAATGCTTGATGAAACTAAATAGCTAATTCATGACCAACATTAATCAAAAAATTATCGAATCATAGACAAACACTGAAAAATCGTACACCAGAAAATCCTAAAACTCATAAAACCATATTTTAAAATTGAGATGCAAAATTATTAAAAGACCTAATCTCTCTTATTTTCCATATGGATTACCAAGATTATTCCTTTGCTATCTAAGAAAGCAAAGCATAAGAAAGGATCAAGGAAACCTAGAACACGAAAATTCAATCTATCTAAAAATTTAACCCAAAAACTTAGAAAGTAGAACAAATGCATGGAAAGGAAAGGGAAAAAGAGCTAAAATCAAACCTTGAATTTCCTTCTTACTAAATTTGAACCCAACATCATTTTTGCAATTTTAAAAATCAAAAATACAATTAATGGCAAATTATAAACTAATTAGAAATGATTTCAAAACAGGAAGAAGTGAAACTCAAAAGGCCTAACCAAATCTGCCCAAGTCAAATTAGAAAGGATATCATTTTAGAAATGGCTACAACTTCATCTAACATTCCATGGAGGTGTTTCCTAATTAAAAAAAATTACTTTACCATCGAAAATAAGAAGGTGTAATATCATCATAAGTGGCATTGACATAAAAATCACGCTTTATGGAAAACCTTGGATACACAAATCATACCAAAAATCCCATGAAATTAATATTACATTAAAGTAAAGTAACAATCTCTAATTTAGAGAGAGTTTTTTGAAAGTGAGGGAGACGAGATTGAGAGAAAAGATATGGACCTTGATACAAAGCAATAACTGGGTTGCGCTTTGAGTCTTGGAGCTACTCATAGAAAGAACAGGGCTTCTCTTTTCCCCGTCGTCATTGCCAGAACTGTCTACCGAAGTGAGAAGAGAACTTGTGTTTGAGGTTGGAACCGGCGAGGGGGGAAGGTGGATTACTTGTTTTGGGGTGTACAAATGAACACATGATTGGCATCTGTCTCACATGCTCAGCCCTAAATTTGCAACTACAAAGACAATAATAGCGATAGACCAAAATGCCCCTAAAATGTTGTGGATTGCAACAATGTTTGACGGGTACTGTAGATTGCTGCATTAATGTCTCTTATGATGGAATTTTCATATTTAAAGTAGAGAGATTGTTATTTTTATTTTTACTACAAGTTGAGCAAGATGGATCTTATGAAGCACTCAACCCTAAATTTGAAGCAATAGGTCTGACTTTGACGCAACAATTTTTTAAGAGTTTTTTTGATTGTTTATTCCAAAGTAGAGCTAACTTAGGCCTTTTGTTTTTCTTGCTTTGGTTCTCTTTGAGTTAGGTTTGTATTAGGGATCTCTTTATATTTCTTTTCTTTGATGTTCAAGATTGTTGTATGAAAAAATATCGGAGCAATTTTGTATATTGAATGCTAACTAATAGGATTGCATATGATTTTCATTAGTTGTTGTAAGTTTTTTCCCCTTAATTTGAAAGTTATATCATTTTTAAAACTTTTCGCTAATGAATTTCGCGAATCTTGACATAAATTCAAAGAGAAAGACGATGACTATTGAGCTATTGAGTATCAACTCATCCTATAAAGTAGACAAACAAAGTCATCTTCATTTCCTGGACACGACTTGTTGTTAACAAATAAATTGTAACGTCAATATTTGTGACGACGTCGATGGGCATCAAGAAGCAAAACGTTATGAAGCATTGCCACATAGAATCCTCGGAAAAAGTGCGTAGATTCAAGGTATTTGTTATAGTGAAATTACAATTTTAGGATGCTAGCAGCGTATTGAACCATCGAACTCTTTTGTTAACTAAATAGCCACTACATACCATTTCAAATTTCTATAGATTATTTGGAACGCTAGAAATGAGTTGTTTTCAACGACGATATCTTTTCCCTATTGCAGACCATTATTAATGCAAAACAATCATGGGTAGAATGGAAGCCTAGGTTAAACTTTGGCCTTCTTGGCCATCAACCCTATCCTCCTAAACTTCATTCTTCTACTATCTCTTCTTCACAATTTATAATAGCCCAACCCTAAATTATTTAATTATATTCATTTATTTAATTACCTCATGTTCATGATTTTTTTCTCATGTTTATTTATCGCAGTTATTCACCCCGGTGGGGAAAATTTTATTTGGGCCTTCACTTGGCAATTCAGATTTTGTTTGTTTATTTAATTTATTAACGTGAAACTTTGGAAGAATTAATAGTAGGCTCTAACAAGTTAATCTAAGTAATTTATTTTGTTTTCCGTAACATTACAAAAATTTAATTTTGAGTTATACAAAAATGTTATCGTTACGAAACGTTTTATTCCCGAATCTAACTTTTTTCGGCCCAATTTAAAGCCCAACATGTTTGCTTCTTAACCTAACTAATTACAATTATCAAGCTTAACTATGGTTAACCAAAAAGTCATTTTCTAATTAAAAACTCAGCCAAGATGAGTTGATTAATAAAAAAACATAACTCAACCCAAAATACACTCTCTTTCTGCTTTCTCTCTCCTACACGGCCAGCACCCTCCCCTTCAGCTGTGTGGTATTTTCTGGCGAGTTTTCAGGCAGCCCTTGTTACCTCCGACCCCTCTGACATCTTAGTACCACTAGCCACCATCCTCTATCATCAAAACCACTAAACATTACCTCCCTCTCTACTTATCTTCAAGCAAAGTGAGTAATCTTGAACTTGATCTTGTTGGTTTTGCTTTTTATTTTAGTTTTGATTCTTGTTTTGATATTTGTGATCTTTGATCATGATGTTTCGATAAGAAATAAGAGTTATTTTGGTGTTGATCATGGTGGAATTGAGGTTGGATCATGTTAGGGTTAGGGTTAATCCTTAATCATGCAAGCTTGATGATAAGGTGCTAGATTTTGTGTTTTATCTTTGATTTGATCATCTTCTAACCTATTGGTGTTTATGATGATGTTTTTGGTGATTTTAAATGAGTTGGAGTGAGTCTAAGTTGACCATAAACTAGGGTTTTGACAAGTAATGTGTGGTTTTGATTAAACTAGCATTAAGCTTGATTTATGTGTGTATTTGATTGAAAAATGATCTTTAGTGGATATGATTATGAAGTGAATTTGAGTGTGGTGATTTTGTATGATGTTGGGATAGACCAAAGCTTGTTTACATGCTTTTAAGGAATGGTTTAAGTTGAGGATTTGTGTAAAAAAGAGAGGGAAAAGGTAAAACAGTGAGGGCTGAAAATTTCAGAAAAACAGGACAGACTTTGGGATTAAACTGGTAATTCCTGGCCCATTGAAAAATTTTTGGTGGATAGATAGTTCAGTGTGTTAGCTTTCAAATGCCTTTTGAATTGCCTTAATCCGAGGTCTGTGGAAAAAGTTATGGTTATTTTACCAAAACAGTGTAGAATGGACTAAAACTGAAATGCTTGTGTTCTAGCCTTATTTTGGAAATTCTATTGTGGGAGGTGTTCTAAATGAAAGATTTTTGGGACTTCCTAAGCTTTCTGTATTGGGCTTTTGAGCCTCAATTAGAGGTCAGATGACTAAGTTACGAGTCATTCTTTCTAAATCCTTGTTATACTTTTACTTTTCTTTTACTAAATTATTAGCTATAAAATAAATATTTTTGCTAACCGTATGTTCCTACAACGATAATTTTGTACAGAATCAGGGCCTAATCTATCATTCCTTCCACTTTTATGCATAATATTATTCGCTGAGCTTACATTTAAAAATTTCAGGTACGTTCATTGTATGTATTTTTAGAAATCAGTACGTATTTATCAAAATTATAATGTTTTAATAAGTGCATCAATGAATCAATTTAATTAGTGATTTATCACATAATTAGTGACTCCATCAGTTATAAGTTATAGGGCATTGCCCTTCAATTACCGGCACGGCTTCAGGCCAGGTCCCCCGATCGACTTGACAGGTGTACACCTATCTTTAGATCGTAACAGTTACTAGGGTTCACTATCAGATAATAATTGACAATGCAGTTTCATATTTATCTCATTCCCTGTTTTTAGTTAAAATGAATTACAATGTGGACCCAATCAGCTTTTTATTGATCGTTTAACAATACAGAATTGCATGTACTGAGTTTCGACTCACAGTTCGAAATATTTTCATGTTTTGTTTTAGGAAAGTATTCAATAAATCGCCCTCAGGCGAGCAGGACGGCTGAAGATAATAAGTGAGCCAGGAAGTCTATATGGAATGGTGGTGTATTAGCTTTGAATGTTTATAACACCGTATTGTGATATATTCTGGTGTTGAAACTGTATATTTTATCAAAATTCTATATTTTGGTGTAATCCTTGAGATGGTTGAATGGTTTTGACGTTAGAGCAGTTTCTATATTTATCTAAATGGTTTGATTGGTTGTGATGGTGTGAATGCTCTTTGATGGTAAACATTGATTATTATGATTAAGTTTATCATGTACAAGCAAAGCCTTGTCCTTGTTGGACAATGGCAACGCCTTATCATTTGGGTTATTATTTCTGTTGACCTAATTAATGTATAAGGTTTTGATGATAACAATCCAAATATACTAGTCAATATGTTGTGCTTGAGTTGTGTGTTGAGACAGGATCCGGAAAATACTTGGAGCAGTTCGAATGAGCATGGAGCATCAAAGTCGATACATGTGTAAGGTGTCCAACTGATAACAAGAGTCTTAGACTTAGTATTGGTTTTATTTTTAGATTCTTGTTAATATACTAATTAGAAGGTTATTAACTTAGCGTTTGCTTTGAAAGGTTTTTCAAGTACTTCAGAACACTGCCTCAGAACAGTTCTGAGAAGTCAGGTCTGTAGTGTTTTGATGTCAAAGACAACAATGAGTTTCAAGATTCTAAAATGATTTTTTTAACTATCGAATTTCTTGAAATAATGAGGATAAATTTTTCTGTGTTAGTTGAGTCTAAAAAGATTTCTTCTTTTAAAGAAAATATTGAGAGATTCTAGTAGTAGAGTCTAAAAAGGTTTCTTTCCTTAAAAATAATTTTGAAAGATCTTTGAAAGATTTTATCCTATCCTTTAAGGGAAGAATATCAAGTAGAGAGATTGTGAGGGGCTTGGCTGCTAAGTTGCTGAGAGGGCATGGGATTCCCTTTGCCCTACTCTTGTGGCACACACACCATGCTATTTAGGCCTCCTCTCCCCTCAATGTTTTCTTAAGGTTTTCTAAGGGTTAAAAAGTGTCTTTGTGAGTCTAAATTTTCTGAGAGAAAACCTTCATAGCGAGTGCTAAATCGAGTCTTCAACATTGGCATAATAGGAATTGTATTGTACCTTACATTCAGCTTGTTTAGAAGCATTCAAGTAAGGTGTTTTTCTTTTTCTCTTTTCCATCATTGAGATAAGAGAGTGTCCAAGTCTTGCGAGACAGTGGACGTGGTTGTAACGAGGGTCTCGGGGTAGACTAAGTTACGTGGTTTATGTAACGAAGGTCTTGGTGTAGACCAAGTTATATGTGTGTGACTGAGTCACATATGTTACAGTTGTAACGTGTTCGGCCCCTCTAGTAAAAGTGTGTTGAAATCCTACAGAGATAAGTTGTGGTTTTTACACCTCAGTTGGGCTAGAGGTGGTTTTTCACGTAAAAATATTATGTCTCCTTTATTATTTCCGTAATTAGCTTTGTTTCTGCTTCACTCCAAACATGCAGTCCAAGCAGTTTTCACAAGTGTTCTGAAACAATCGAAAAAAGTTGATAGACACAATTCACCCCCCTCTTGTGTCCTTATGTGATTAAATCTAACAAATGGTATCAGAGTAGAGTTCTTAAAGCTAGGTTAACACCTTGAGAGATCCTGAAAAGATGAGTGCACCACAAGGAATCTTGGAGGGTCAATCTGTGACTCGGCCACCATACTTCAATAGACAACACTACAATTAGTGGAAGAATCATATGGAGAATTACATTCAGGCTGATGATTACGAGCTGTGGATGATCATTGAGAATGGTCCCTACATTCCAATGAGGACCACGGAAGATGGCAAGACCGTTCCTAAGAAGTCAAACGAGCTTGATTCGGATGACTTCAAAGATGGAGGAAAACGCTAGAGCCAAGAAGCTGCTGCACTTTGGCCTTAGACAAGACGAGTACACTCGTATCTCAGAGTATGAGTCTGTAAAGGAGATATGGAATGCTCTCCGCATGGCCCATAAAGGAACCAACCAGGTCAAACAGTCTAGGATTAAACTGCTAATGAGGAAATATGAGCTGTTCGAAATGAGCGACAAAGAGACTGTGATGGATGTGTACACTGGTTTTACCCACATCACCAATGAGTTGAAATCATTAGGAAAATCCTTTGCCACCGAAGAATTGGTAAGGAAGATCCTACGATTTTTGCCTCAATCATGGGAAATGAAAGTTACAGCCATCCAGGAAGCAAATAAGATGAACGGGATCTCCTTGGAAGAGCTCATTGGAAACCTTCAAACATACGAATTGAGGAAAAACTCCTAGGTGAAGGAGGAAACGAGAAAAGATCGAGACTTTGCTCTAAAGGCTTTGGAGAGTGATGATTCAGACTTGGACATTGAAGAAATAGCCATGGTGACTCGAAAGCTCAAAAAATTCTTCAAGAAGGCTAGAGGGAACATCAAGAAAGGAAGTACCGGTAAGCCACGGAACAGTGATCATGATCAGCGTTCGGGGTGCTTCAGATGTGGAAAACCCGATCACATTATGAGGAACTGCCCCATGCAGAAGGAAGAACAGGGGTCAGAACAGTTCTGAAACCGTGGCAAGAGGCCGCAACAAAGCAGCTTCTCGAGGCATTTCACTAAGGCAATGATGGCAGCCTGGGGTGAAACTTCAGAGGAAAAAGATGACTCTCAAGAGGAAGAAGTTGTAGAAGCCTTAATGGCCAGAAGTGAGTTCGAATCAGACCTTGAATCGATAGAAAGTTTGTCCCAACTCAAGGATAAGGTACGTGGTCTTCGCAAAGCTAAAGTTGTGAAATTATTATTCACCTCAATGGATGAATGTGAGACAATAATTGCTGAAAATTGCATGCTTAAAGATGTTTGCTCCGAATTGAAAAAGGATGCTATAATGCTTGAACGGAACAACCTAGAACTTGAACATGTCAATGAAATCCTCAAATGTGAGAAACTTAAGGCAGAAGAAAAGGCCCGTGCCCTATGTGAAGACCTTGACACGCTTAAGGACCTTACAAACACAAGAGAGGAAGTGTTTAACACTAATCTCTCTAGGCTGAAAATTGAATCCCTAAACCTGAAACTTAGACTAGAATCCTTGGTGAGTGAAAACAACCAATTGCTCGAAAAGGCTCATAAGGCCGAATCTGACCTCGCTGAGAACAGGCACTGGAACAGTTCTTTAGAAGTACTTAACTGGTCAATAATTACCATAGGTGAAACAGAAAGGGACTGGGATGGGTGAATAGGCGTGTTACTAGGCCAGTAAACAAAAAATATATTGGACTTCAAGAAAATATAATCTGTTTTCACTGTGGAAAAATTGGGTATTATCGGTATGTTTGTCCTTTGAGAAAAAGGGCCATGGAGAGAAACTCATTGTATATTAAACAAATGTGGATTAGAAAAGATGAGTTAACCTCCATGTCAAAGAAAATGGGACCCAAGTGGATCTGGATTCTCAAGACTAACACTTAGCTGTTTTGCAGGCTAAAGTGAGAGGAGGCAATCAACTATGGCTCTTGGATAGTGGTTGCTCAAGGCACATGACGGGAGACAAATCAAACTTCCTCTCACTTACAGCCTTTGATGCAGGGAGAGTGGCGTTTGGAAACGGTAAGTCTGAAAAAATTGTCAGTGTAGGTAAGATAGGTAAATGACTCTCTCACTCTATTGATAATGTATACTTGGTAGATAGTTTACAACATAATTTGCTAAGTGTGTCTCAATTATGTGATAGAGGTAATCACCTTGGTTTCTCTTCGAATCAATGCTTGATTACCAATATCAAATCTGGTGACGTTGTGTTGAGGGGGAAGCGATACAACAATGTATATAATGCGTGTATTCTTTCATTTCCCCAAAATCATTTGACTTGTTTGAGTGCTCTTGATAATGATGTTATGCTTTGGCACAAGAAGCTAGGACATGCAAGCCTTTCTATTTTGAATAAACTCATTTCCAAGGACCTAGTAGTTGGACTACCTTCCATCAAGTACAAAGATGACAAGGTGTGTGATGCTTGTGCTAGAGGAAAGCAAGTTAGGACCTCTTTCAAGTCAAAGAACTGTCTTAGCACTTCCCGACCTCTTGAACTACTACATGTTTATTTGTGTGGTCTTATAAGGATCACAAGCAGAGGAGGGAAGAGGTATGTATTTGTTATAGTAGATGATTACTCTCGTTTCACTTGGAATCTATTCTTAGCATCGAAGGATGAATCATTTGAAAAGTTTCTTGTGCTTCTTAAGAAAATTGAAAAGAGAGTAGGACACTCATTGGTGAGTCTTAGGTCTGACTTTGGCAAAGAGTTTGAAAACTCTAGCTTCATTGAATATTGCAATGAACACGGTGTTAATCATAATTTTTCTGCCCCAGAACACCTCAACAGAACGGGGTGGTAGAGCGTAAAAATCGTACTCCAGAGGGCATGACTAGAACTATGCTGGTCGCTAGTGGTCTTCCTAGAAACTTTTGGGCAGAAGCATTGAACACATCATGCTATATTATTAATAGATGCATGATCAGACCCATACTTAACAAGACTCCTTATGAACTTTTCAAAGGACGAAAACCTAATATTATGCACTTGAGGGTGTTAGGTTGCAAATGCTATGTGTACAATAATGGGAAGGAACCCTTGGGAAAGTTCGACCCTAGAAGTGATGAAGCCATATTTCTAGGGTACTCCTCACACAGTAAGGTATACAAAGTATTTAACAAAAGAACATTGTGTGTTGAGGAGAGTATGCATGTACTATTTGATGAGACTAACGCTGTAATTGAGCATGATACACAGGATGAAGAGTTTGAACTTGGTCTTGTGAGAAAAGACCTCTCACTCACTCAAAGCTCCATGGTAGATAGCGGTGAGGCTCTTGAAGGTGAACCAAGTCCTGGATCTAATAGTGTGGAAGGTGGGCAGGGAGCAAATCAGTCAGGAGGAAGCATTGCTGAACCTGATTTGGAACAGAACCGACCCACTCAACCCAATCCTTCCTGAGCTGATGTGGGAACAGGCTCCGGAACAGATCCAGAACCTGTTTCATCAAGTATCCAGGGGAGATTGAAAAACGTGTTTGTGGATCGATTTATTCCACGACCCTGGAAGCACCAGAGTTCACACCCCCTTGATCAGATTATGTCTGATATTAACACAGGGGTACAAACCAGATCCAAACTCAGAAACTTTTGTGCCTTCAATGCCTTTTTATCTAACATTGAGCCAAAGAATATTCATGAAGCTCTTGCAGATTCTGACTGGGTTACTGCTATACAGGAGGAGCTTCATCAGTTCGAATGAAACAAGGTTTGGCACCTGGAACCACGATCTAAAGACATATCGATAATTGGAACCAAGTAGGTGTTCAAGAACAAACTGGATGAGTTCGAAACAATCACTCGGAAGAAGGCCAGGCTGGTGGTTCAGGGTTACAACCAAGAAGAGGGGATCGATTATGAGGAAACATTTGCACCTATTGCAAGGATTGAGACCATCTGCATTTTGGTGGCTTTCGTAGCCCACATGGAGATCAAGCTGTACCAAATGGATGTCAAGAGTGTATTCCTCAATGGATACCTTAAGGAAGAGGTGTATGTAAGCCAACCCCCTAGTTTTGAAAATCATGATCTCCCAAACCATGTGTTTCCCAAACTTAACAAGGCTCTTTATGGTTTAAAACAAGCTCCTAGAGTTTGGTATAAATGCTTGTTAAAATTTCTAATTGATTATGGGTTTCCAAAGGGGCAAGGTTGATAATACTTTGTTTCTCAAATCAAAGGGGGAACATCTATTGATTGTTCAAGTATATGTCGATAACATTATATTTGGTGTAACCAACAGTGATTTATGTGATGAATTTTTAAAATTGATGAGAAGTGAGTTTGAGATGAGCATGATGGGCGAGCTTAATTTTTTCTTAGGCTTGCAAATCAAGCAAACCTTAAACGGAACTATGATACATCAACAAAAATATGTCAAGGAGTTAATTAAGCGGTTTGGAATGGAATCGGTTAAGCTCATAGACACACCCATCTCTCCTTCAATCAGGTTGATTGTGGATGATAGGAGTCCATCAGTTGAGGAGAAATCCTATAGGGGCATGACAGGGTTGCTTCTATACTTAACCGCCAGTAGACCTGACATTATTTTCAGTGTTGGTTTGTGTGCCCGTTTTCAGTCAAATCCTAAAGAAACACATTTGAAAGCTATAAAATGGATTTTGAGATATTTGAAATACACCTCAAACTTAGCTTTACGGTATCCACGAGGGTGCAATTTTGATCTCATTGGGTATGCGGATGCAGATTATGCTGGATTCTTGGTTGATAGAAAAAGCACCTCAGGTATGCCTTATTTCCTTAGACCCTATTTGGTCTCTTGGGCAACCAAGAAACAACACTCCATTGCCATGTCCACAGCAAAAGCCGAGTATGTAGCGGCTGCTTCTTGTTGTGCTCAATTATTGTGGATAAGGCAATAACTCAAGGACTTTTCTATTGACACGGGATGCATTCCTATATTTTGTGATAACACAAGTGCAATTAACATTGCCAAAAATCCATGTCAACATAAAAGGACTAAGCATATTCATATACGTCATCACTTTTTGAGAGATAATGTTGAAAATGGCTTGATTTCTGTGAATTTTTATGCCACTGATAAATAAATTGCTGACATCTTTACCAAGGCACTGAGTAGAGAGTAATTTGAGAGAAATAGACTTGAATTGGGTATGATTAAACGGACTTGAGCATGCTTGTTTAACCCCCGATGAGTGACTAGTTAAGGGTCTCCCGGCCAAATAAATTGTTCCAATGGATGCATTCAATTTTCTGTGCTTCTACTGGCATTTGTGTAGAATGTAACATGCTGATACTCATTGAGGTCTAATGAGGTCTAATGATATTGCCCTTAGTGTCCTGAGACACCAAACTTTTAACAGCAAGAACAAACTCTAGGAACAGACCTGACCACTGTTTCTATCATGTGCTGACCAAGTGGCGTTATTAAAAGAATGTTGGAAACCGAAATTCCTTTTTATTATACCTAACCTACAATTTATAGCCTACCTAATGTGTAATGATGTGTTGCATGCGAACATTCTCTCTCTAAACCCTCGATTTTCGGGCTACTCATGTTAAATATTAAAACCCTCTGCTCTCTCTCTCTCTCCATAACTCATCCGTCCATCTCTCTCTCTCAAAGAACCCGATTTCCCTCTCCTTCCTGAAACCCACTTAAGCCCCAACTCCAAATCCTCCCAAATCTTCAAGATGACAAGAACTCATGGCGGCCGAGAATCCTTCAAGCACAAGACGTCTTACCCAAGATCACCACAGGAGCAATTATCAAGAAAGAGGGGAGGAAATTGGATGAGTACTGAAGGGGCATCATCGGCACCTTCATCGCTGCAAGCGGACACAATGGGTATGGAAAACTCTCCCTCTCCCTCTTTTTCGATTACTCTTTTATTTTTGGGTTCTTGAAGAGTTTAGACTTGAAATCAATGGGTTTGAAATCTGATGTAATACCTAAGGTATACCCAATTACGGGATGGGAAATAGTGGTATATGACCCGGTTGTGGTCGAGTCGAGATTAGGGGGACTTGACGATAAGTCAGTTGGCAGTCTAAAGAATTTGATATTGAGCATGTGGGTAATGATTTTATTATCGAAGATGCTGAAGATAGTGATGAGGATGAATCAATTTTGAGGTTCAAAAGAACTGTCCCAACTAAGCCCTAAAGAACGACCAAGCTAGCCCTTAAACGCCAACGAAAAACTACCACTTCTCCTAATATACTTGTAGCTACACCCCTACCACGTCCTCGAACTCGAAGTTCAGGTCCTTCCATTGCACTGCCATTGCCAGAAGATAGAGTTGAAAGTTCTGTCATGAAGAAGAAACCGGTCCCTAAATCTACCAAAATATCCACCAAAACACCTGCCAAAACACCCACTAAAACACTTATCAAACCCGTTCCATCCAAGAAACCTGCCCAGAAACGGGCTGTCCCAGAACAAGTGTCAGAACTGGTTGAAGAATCTGATGAACCAAAGAAAAAGAAAGTTGGGAAGAACATGACACTTGCTGAGATATATGAGCACTTCCTCCACAAATCTGTGGTTTGGGGGAAGATAGTTAAGGTATCATACTTTCAGAAACAGGGGCTGGGGGTGTTCTTAGAGAAGTTAGAAGCTCAGGAATGGTTGGACTTGTTCACAAATACTAAAAGAGGATGTTCGATTCCATACTTGATTGAGTTCTATGTGAACTGTGTTGTCACCAACGGAGTGGTGACAAGCACAGTTAATGGTAATGAACTACGGTTTGATACTAGGGAGCTAGGTGAGTTACTTGGGGTGTCATCAGAAGGTTTTGATGTGTATGTACATGAGGACAAGAGCGTACTTCGTGATGAGTGATTGTTCGCATTAACCCAGAGACTGGCCCAAAAGCCCCATTTGACTGTGTTCCGGTCTGTGAGAAAGGGGGAAGTGATGCCATTACATCAATTGTTATTTTGGTTTGTGATTAGGAATATTATTCTCCGAGAACAGGGACGTAATCTTGCTGATCCCATGGACAT
>JAKOGI010003959.1:0-10000 GCA_029747015.1 Carnegiea gigantea
TATATATATATATATATATATCTGTGTGTGTGGGGGGTGTGTGTGCAAAATTGCAGAAATTCAAGTTGGGGAATTATTTTCTGGTTGGATTGAATAGACCCAAGTTAACGCAAGTCAATGCCGAATGAGTTTTCGTGAAATTTATTTCGTTTAAGGAAGTTTTCAATTGATTTTCAATATTTTGGAAGTTTTAAATCTTCAAAATTTCCCTCCTTGATTTTACCATAAAACCTTGGAAAATTTTGCCACTTTCTTGAGTTTTAATCTCGATTTATGAACTAAAGCATCTTCTAACACGCAATCTGTTATGTTTTTCAGCATTCTCGACATTGAAGTTGGGCAGAGAGGGCGACTCCACTAACTTATGACCAAAACCGATTGAAGATATAAAATTTGATGTTGTTTTGATTTTTTGGTGGTTAAAACATTGTTCTTTGGCTTGCTTGGGATGGGGTGAGGGTCTAATGGTCAGCAGGGGGAAAGTTAAAATTTTTGGTGACCTAACACACACAAAAACCGACCCCAAAGTGGAGTGATGGACTGGGCGGAATATGCACTACAGTTCCCTAAAGTTGAAAATTCGGTGAAATTTTTCTGAACGACCAAACATCGTGAACTTTTTATGGTAGTCAGATTTGGTTGTTCTAAGTACGCGAGTTTTTGAATCGAACAAATCGGAGTTCAAACGGAAATGTTGTGGCCCGTTTACTGGGTGCTATCAAAATCAGGCCAGCGGGTATAGTCGGTAAATTATGGGGTTTTTAACCTAGTTACTATGTGAATTTGTGCAAACACCAAACATGGAAGTTGTATTAGACAAGATTACCTTTCTGTATTGGTCTGAAAATTGATTTTTAGAGGTTGGGTGTGAAAGTTATGAAGCCAAGAATTCGGGTTAGAAAATTTATCAGCAACTATCGGGCTGGGTGTTGGGCTGCTTTGTCCCTAGATTTGAAGAATTCTCTAGGGTAGGTTCGATTGCTAAAAATTGTAGAACATTTTGGGTAGAAGCCTCTGGATGTACTGAATGACCTTGTTTTGGAATCGGGACGATCAGAGTTGTGTGGCCCGAGTTAAAATTTGCCTACCCAGGACTGTCCAGACCAAAATAGACATTGACATCGCTAAAAGAAGCAGGAAAACGATCTGGTTCGGGATGGAACTAGGTACAACTCTAAACATGGAAAGGGTAGAGGATGGCCCAAAGTTTTTGGATTGGATTAGAACGTTTAAATTGGACATTAGGATTGAAAGTTACGGTCTTTGGAAGTGGGGCCTAGATTCTGGCCGAATCTGGACCCTAACTTAGGTTGAGTTGGGAGCCCTGAAAACCTGGAAAAATTTTATAAAAATTTCGTGGGAGGGACAGGGTGTACCTTGTTAAATTTGGACTGAGTGTGGGCTATGTGTGGGCCCAGGTGTAGAGCAGTAATCTCAGTTGAGTAATCGAGCCCGTAATTTGTACGGTATTCAGGTAACAATCATACCCTAACCCTTCCCCGCATTGTGAAACCGCGTGTGTTTTGAACATGGTAAGAGCTGCCCTATTTACTGTTCTTAAGGAACAATTATATGTGAATCTGAATGTGTCTACATGTCGAGAACTGTATGACATGGAATGTTATGAATTCGAGATTTATTATGTTAGTAGAAATTCCTGAATTACTGCTGTGTTGTTATTATTGGGGGAAGTGACTGAGTTTGAATGAACTTATCATGTTAAATTGATCGCCGGTAAAGTGAAATGAAATCATTAACTGAAAAGGGCTGAATATGGTGAGTTTTAAATCAGACTATGTTGATTGAAGGCCATTAGCCTTCCCCGGAAAACTAGTGCATGCATGTGAGCGGCCACATGCTTTGCTGAGGTGTGGGCCAAGATTAACGGTAACCATCCTTATTGATGGTAGGCCAGGAAACGGGTAAGCAGTAACTGCCTGAGTAGCGGTAGGCCAGAAAAGAGTTAAGCAGCTATGCTAAATGGGAGCGCAGGCCATGAGACTCACTTGGGCACTCACCTAAGATCAAACTACTGAATCCTGAAGTATAATTATATTCCTGAATTGGGTAACTAGAAGAAACTATAATAATGAGATGTGTGCCTTGGAAGTCTTGCTGCTTTGCCTGCCCCTTAAAATATTTTCAAAATGAATTTGTGTGCGTAGTTGACTGTTAGCGGCGATTGTTTATGGAGTTTATCTCATTTTTATAAAATATTTTATTTTCAGGTGATCTAGTCATGCTCGGAGCTGGGGACATGAAAGTAGGGCAAGGTGAGAACGCAGAAAATTTATGATTGGACATTGTTATCGATAAACAGTAGTTTTGATTATTTAGTATCATTGAAATTCCAAAAGATATAAAATTTTAATTATTTATAAAGACTTCTGGTGTTAATTGTTTTTTTGGTATCTAGCTTGGTATTTCCAAGAACGGAATACGACGGTAACACTCCGTTAGGAATTTCCACTGCCATTTAGGTTAAATTAGTTGTAAATAAAGAATTAGAAATCTGGGGGTGTACAAATTGGTATCAGAGCCCAAGTTAATTAACCTAGAGGCTCGCCTAAAAGCTGTTAAAAAAAAAAACTAATACAGAAAATATTAAAAATTCGTAGACTTAAGAATCGTTTAGAGAATGAGAGTAGAACGGGGTTGGGATTACGTGCATTGGAATATAATACTTGATGACTGCATGACTATGTGTGGTATGTATAGCTTACGTGTACTTATCCTTTTATAGGGATGGAGGGTATTCGACACTATGGTTGTGTAAGGGGTCCTTGTCAGCATAAGCAGTTGGCTAAGAAGCCAGGGCAGAGCGAGTGGGTGTTGGCTAAATACCAGGAGGATGTACCCCATAGTTGCTGGAGGGTTGAGGACAACCGAGTGATATTTTTGCTGCTGACCCTGAGAGGAGACCCTGTGTGGCATTACAAAGTTGATGAGTTGCACCCTCAGGCTCGTAATCACCGCCCGTGGGGGAAGTGTTGTTGGCGTGATTAGGAACCTATGGGAATGAGTGTAGTAGAGTTGATTAACTACTTGAGGTTGGAGGGACCCCATGACCTAGAGAGTGTTCCCACAGCCAGTGAAAAGGACGCCCCACCCCCAGGCGACGAACTTATAGAGGAGGAGGGAGACCTTGAAGGAGTGGAGGACAACCCTGACGAGATGAATCCCGGGATAGAAGCTGACCCGAAGGGAGACCCGATGGAAGAGGAGGACCCTGAGGAGGATCCCGAAGAGGACCCTGAGGAGGACCCAAGTGAGGAAGACCCGATGGAAGAGGAGGATCCTGAGGAGGACCTTGAAGTGGACCCTGAGGAGGATTCTGAGGTGAGTGAGGGACAGCTGATGGGAAGTGAAGATCTTATGGAGGATCAGGAAGAAGAAAGGAGGGATCGTACCATTCAGGATGAGCAAACCAGAGGACTGGAAGACTTGGAGGAAGAGATAAATTTCTTATGGAATAGGGTCGAGTGTGAGATCAGGGTGAACCGCTAGAAGCGGGGTAGATGTGGCCGGATGTGTAGTGGTACCTACCCACTTGACGCCCCTGACCAGTATAAGCTGGACGCAGCTAGGAAGTTGGTCTTTCTTTCTTTTGCTAGGGCAGTTTTGGTAATTATTTCTCTGCTTTGTTATTAAGCCACTGTGGCTACTAAAGCTATAAGCTGTGATGTAATGAAGATGCTGGTGTGGAACTTTTATGATATTGAAATATTATGCAATAAAAATCTTTGTGGATTATTTAATACCAGCATTCCGTGCTATAAAAGATGTGAATCATGTGAATGTGATGCCTGTATGATGATGTGTAAGCATATGATGTAGTGAATATACCACCTGAGTGTGGTAATGTGCTGTGATCGAATCTCTGAGAATTGTTGCATGATACACTGGCATGTACTGTACGTTTGAAATTTTGTAGAGCTTAGGTTGTGAACTATTAGGAGAGGAACTAAACCCGAATTATTTCCCAAACAGGATGACGGGAAATAACAACAACAACAACGGTGAATCCCAAGCTGCACTCCACCATAGGACGAGAGTCCCTTCGAACGAGGACATCCCTATGTCGGCCCTCAGAGAGTGGCTGGAGGCCCTACCTCCTCGGAAAGGGAATGGGTCTCGTAGTCAGATTGATGAAACTAACCCGCCAACAGGCTGAACTTACAAATCTACCGCTGTTGGAGATGCTACAGAAATAAGGAGAGCAATTACGACTCTAGAACGAGCAGATACAGAGACTGATGGAGGTACGGGAGAAAAGGGTCGAGGAGGATAACTCCTACATGTTCAAGACCTTTGAAGACTGGATTAGGGGCGTGGAGAAACTATTCGACGCACTCCAATGCCCTGAGGAGTGGAAGGTAGGATTTGTTGTATTCTACCTGAAGGATAAAACCGACCTATGGTGGGCTACGGTGCGGGAGAGGCAGTATGAGCCCGGGTTTGGCTGGGATAAGCTCAAGAAAATGATCAAGAATCATTTCTATCCTATCTCCCTCCAGAAGGCCAAGGAGAGTGAATTTATGCAGCTATAGCAAGAGAACATGAGTGTCCTCGAGTACGCCTCCAAGTTCATGGAATTGTCATGATTCACCCCAGCCTTCGTAGCTAATGAGAAGCTAAAAATGAATACGTTTGAGGCCAGGATGAATCCGACTATCAAGGAAAGGATGTCGGTGCGACAGTATGCCTCCTACGTTGACCTATACGACACTGCGGTTAACGTGGAAAGGGCGATGAAGGAGCGAAACAACTATTTCAACGAGCAAAGGGGCACCAAGGGGAAGGGGGACAACCGGGGAAACTACCAGACGCAAGAGCAGAATCGTCGACCTGCTGGGTGTCAGTACTCGGGCAACTTTAATCAAGGTGGCCAGTATCCTAATATACGGCCTAAGGTGATCTGCAATGCTTGCGGGAAACCAGGGCATTTTGCCAGAAAGTGTCGGTCGGTAAATAGGTACTTCCACTGTGAAAGCCACCAACATCAACTTCGGGACTGCCCATTCCTTCCACCCCCTACCAGACAAGGGCATGGGCAGAGTCAAGGACAACGGTAGCGGCCTCAACCATCATATCAGAGCAGGGGAGGGCAGGCGGCCCACCCCAACCAGCAGTACCGGGCACCCCAACCAGCTCAACCCCGACCCTCTAACCAGCCACCCCGGAATAATGGGGCTAGAGTTTATGTAATGCGGAAAGAAGAAGCAGAGGATGCTCCCAATGTGGTGACGGATACATTTTCTCTCCTAACTTAGTCAGTAGATATCCTGTTTGATTCGGGTGCCACACACTCCTTTATATCTGTTAAGTTAGTTGAGACCTTAGGATTACACCCCACCCGAAAATCTTCACTGCCATCTGTGATGCTCCCTGATGGGAAAACTGTGTCGAGTTATACGAGGGTTGTCCTATAAAAATGTATGAATGTGAGTTTTCGGCAGACTTATATAAGTTTGAGTTGACAATTTTGGGGTTATCTTGGGGATGGGCTAGTTAGCTAAATATCAGGCCCAGATAGACTACCCCAAACGAAAAATCACCGTAAAGGGATCTAACGAGGAGAAGGTAGTGCATAGGGGCCAGAGGCCCAGAATGGGGATAAAATTGTGTCAGTGATGAGAGCTCGTAAGCTATTAGGCAAAGGGTGTGAGAGATTCCTGTGTAACATTGTGTCAACCGAGAATGCGGGACCCCCCTTAGACGACATCCCTATGGTACAAGAATTTACAGATGTATTTCCCGATGAGATTCTCGGCATGCCACCTCTTAGAGAGGTGGAGTTGTGTATCGACTTAACCCCCAGGGCCACCCCCATTTCCATGGCAGCTTATCGGATGGCATCAACTGAACTCAAAGAATTGAAGACACAAATGGAAGAACTCTTAGAGAAAGGTTGTATCCGACATAGTACATCTTCATGGTGAGCCCCGGTCTTATTTGTGAAGAAGAAGGATGGGACCCTAAGATTGTGTATAGACTACCGGGAGCTGAATAAGATAACGGTCAAGAATCGTTACCCCCCGCCCAGAATAGATGACTTATTCGACCAGCTGTAGGGCGCAGGAACCTTTTCAAAATTGACCTCCATTCGGGGTACCATCAATTCCGAACCAAGGATGAGGATATACCCAAAACTGCATTTCATACCCGATACGGATACTATGAGTTTGTAGTGATGCCCTTTGGCCTCACCAACGCCCCAGCAGCATTCATAGACCTTATGAACAGGGCCTTTAAACCCTATTTGGATAAATTCGTAGTGGTCTTCATTGGCGACATCCTAATTTACTTGAGAACCCCAGATGAACACACCCACCACCTACGGACAGCCCTGGACGTATTAAGGAGAAATGAGTTGAATGCCAAGTTCTCAAAATGTGAGTTTTGATTGGAGAAGGTAGCTTTTTTAGGACATGTAGTCTCCAACGAGGGGGTATCGGTGGACCCCCAAAAGATTGAGATTGTGATAAACTGGCCCAGACCCAAGAACCCGACGGAAGTAAGGAGTTTCTTGGGGTTAGCAAGGTATTATCGTCGATTCATCCAAAACTTCTCAAGGATCGCCACCCCGCTTACCAACTTAACCAGAAAAGTCACCAAGTATGAATGGACGGAGAAGTATGAGGAAGCTTTCCAGGAGCTTAAGAAGAGACTCACGAGTGCGTCGATACTGGCTCAACCCACGACGAATCAGGACTTCATGGTGTATAGCGATGCCTTTAGAAGTGGGTTGGGGTGTGTGTTAATGCAAGATGGGCGTGTCATAGCGTATGCTTCGCAACGGTTGAAGACACATGAGTAGAACTACCCGACTCATGATCTAGAGTTAGCAGCGATCGTGTTTGCTCTTAAGATCTAGAGGCATTACCTATACAGGGTTGTGAAGTATTCAATGACTACCAGAGTCTGAAGTACATTTTCTCACAAAAGGATCTGAATCTGAGACAGAATAGGTGGCTAGAGTTCCCAAAGGATTACGACGTTCATTTTCAGTACCATCCAGGGAAGGCCAATGTAGTAGTAGATGCGTTGAGTCGCAGGCCGTACCCAACACTGAGTTGTTTAATAGCGCTCCCAGATGAGTTGTGTAAGGAATTTCAGAGATTAGAACTTAATGTGATTACCCCGGGGGCTAAACCTACGCTTTGTGCCTTGGAGGCACAACCGACCCTCATAGAGGAAATCCGACTAGCCCAAACCACGGACCCTCAACTCGAGTGGATCAGGCAAGAAATATTAGTGGGTAAAGCCCCTGGGTTCGTAATTCATGAGGATGGTACCATACGATTCCATAATCGTGTGTGTGTTCCAGCTGTAGAGGCACTTAAGAAGAAGATCCTAGACGAGGGGCACAATACTCCACACTCGGTACACCCTGGGGGTAATAAGTTGTGTAAGGACCTAAGGCAGACGTTCTGGTGGAGTAACATGAAACAGGAAGTGACTGATCATGTGGCAAAGTGCCCGACCTGCCAGCGAGTGAAAATCAAACACCAATGGCCAGTGGGACTTTTACAACCGCTAGATATCCCTGAGTGAAAATGGGACTCTGTGGCCATGGATTTCGTCATAGGTTTGCCATTGACTCAACGGAGGAACAATGCCATTTGGATGACAGTGAATAGACTCACGAAATCAGCGCATTTTACAGCTATGAGGAATACTTGGATTCTGGATCAATTAGCTCGAGCCTACCTCAAGGAGATAGTAGGTTGCACAGGGTATCCAGTTCCATAGTGTCAGATTGGGACGCCAGATTCCAGTCAGGATTCTGGCAGAAGTTGCAAGAAGCGTTTGGGACGCTACTGCGCTTTAGTACTGCCTTCCACCCTGCTACGGATGGGCAAACGGAATGCACCATTCAAACCTTGGAAGATATGCTGCGGGTGTGCGCTTTGGACTTTAAGAGTGTGTGGGATGAACAGCTGACACTGATCGAGTTTTCTTACACTAATAACTACCACGAGAGCATTACCATGGCCCCGTACGAGGCACTATGTGGGAGGAAATACAGGACCCCGCTCCACTGGCAAGAGATTGATGAGGCCTTGGCTATCGGACCGGAATTGATCTAAGCCACCACGGATAAAGTAAAAGTAATCCAGGAATGAATGAAAGCCGCCCAGAGCCGCCAGAAGAGCTACACTGATCGGAGGCATAGGCCTCTTGAATTCCAGGTAGGAGACCAGGTATTTCTCCGCGTTTCTCCAACCAAAGGAGTTGCGAGATTTGGGAAAGCAGGGAAGCTCAGCCCGAGGTACGTCGGACTGTATCCGGTCATATAGAGAATTGGAGAGGTAGCTTACTGACTGGAACTACCGACCGAACTTCAGAGAGTGCATAACGTATTTCACGTGTCGCAATTGAGGAAATACATTCCAGATCCCTCGCGCGTAATCGAACCGAATTCTATACAGCTCCAAAAATATTTATCGTATGAGAAACAGCCTATACAGATCCTAGATCGACGGGAAAAGCACCTCCGTAGGATGATAGTGCCCTTAGTGAAGGTCCTTTGAGCCAACCATGAGACGTCCGAAGCCACTTGGGAGCCGGAGCAGGAGATGTGAGACAAATACCCTCACTTGTTCCTATAACTAGGTGCGTAGCGGTTTCGAGGACGAAACCTCTTAAGTAGGGTAGTATGTAGAACCCTAAAAATTTTTATTTGTAATGGTGGTGTGTCGTAACCTAGTGAAGTTTCGAGGACGAAACTTTTCTAAGTGGGGTAGTATGCAAAACCCCAGAAATTCAATTTGGGGAATTATGTTCATGTTGGACCGACCTAGATCCAAGTTAACCCAAGTCAATGCCAAATGAGTTCTTGTGAAATTTATTTCGTTTAAGGAAGCTTTTAATTGATTTTCAATATTTTGGAAGTTTTAAATCTTCAAAATTTCCCTCCTTGATTTTACTATAAAACCTTGGAAAGTTTTAATCCTCAGAATTTTTTTCTTTGCTTTTCACTATAAAACTTCTAATATTACCATTATTATTAGTATCGTTGTTGTTGTTGTTAATGTTATTATTATTATTATTATTATTACAATCATTATTAGTATTATTCCTAACCAAAAAAAAATTCTCCTAACCCTAACGCCTAACACCCCCTTATCTAAACCCTAACCCTCACGTCCCTCCCTTCCTGGCTCACACGTCTCTCTCTCTCTAGCCTCACTCTCTCTCTCTCGCTCTCTACTCCCTCACTCCCTCGTCGTCGAACTGCCGCCACCAATCGCCGGCCGGCCGCCCTTGCGCCGCCAGCCCATGGCCCATCTTCCCTTTTGCCTTGGTAAGGTAGAGATCCATGCATCCCCATGCATCAAAAACCCAAATTTTTACCACTTTCTTGAGTTTTAATCTTGATTTATGAGCTAAAGCATTTTCTAACACACAATCTATTATGTTTTTCAGCGTTCTCGACAATAAACTTGGGCAGAGAAGGCGACTCCACTAACTTAGGACCAAAATCGATCGAAGGTATAAACTTTGATATCGTTTTGACTTTTTTTTATGGTTAAAACATTATTCTTTTGGCTTGCTTGGGATGGGGTGAGGGTCTAGGGGTCAGTAGCAGGAGAGTTAAAATTTTTGGTGACCCAACACACGTAAAAATCGACCCCAAAGTGGAGTGATGGACTGGGCGGAATGTGCACTGCAGTACCCTAACTTTGAAAATTCGGTGAAATTTTTTTGATTGCCCAAAAATCATGCAATTTTTATGGTAGGCAGATTCAGTTGTGCTAAGTACATGAGTTTTTGAATCGAACAAATTAGAGTTAAAACCAAAACATTGTGGCCAGTTTACTGGGCGCTATCGAAATCAGGTCAGCAGATATAGTTGGTACATTTTGGGATTTTTAGCCTAGCTACTATGTGAATTTGGGCAAACATCGAACATAGAAGTTGTAGTAGACAAGATTACCTTTCTGTATTGGGCTGGAAGGTGATTGTTGGATGTCAGGTGTAAAAGTTATGAGGT
>JAKOGI010003959.1:20000-37431 GCA_029747015.1 Carnegiea gigantea
GATACAAAGTGTCATATTGAAATGTAAGTCTTAGTGCTAGTCATTTTACATCTACCTTTTTCTTTGAATCAGTCGGTAAGATGCCATACTAAAGGTAGTCAATGAGAGGTTGTCTCCAATCTGGTTCTTCTTCGGCCTTAAAAACCGAGGCCACATTTGTTTCTTCTATGTCGTAAAAAAGATCCAAGGTGGAGGCCAACAAGTGACGTTCCCCGATTTTTATTTGAATTTTTCTTTCATTTAGAAGTATTAGTGAAGCAGCCAACTTTGTTAAGGCATCTGCCTTATCATTTTCAGACCTTAACACATGGATGACTCCTACTTGAGAAAATTGGTTCATAAGACACCTTGTCGTTTGGTAAAGGGGAACTAATTTGGTATTTCTTACTCCATACTGACCATTTATTGGTCAGATAATTAATTCACAATTATTGGATACCTCAAGGTGATCAAGACGTATTTCAAGGGCCAATTCGAGGCTAATGACGAGTGCCTCATATTTAGCCACATTACTAGAACAGATCTCAAAGAGATAGAATGCCATGACTCTTTGATGCCTCATCAAAATATGACTGTCGTGACTTTGTCTCAACAAGTATAACTTCACTATCTGGTGAATCATCCATCATGAAATCTGCTATAGCTTCTCTGTTTACTACCTTTGAGGCACGACTTGATATCAAAAGGGGCCAAAAGTATAGCCTATTTAGCCAATCTCCCTGATAGCACAACATTAGACAATATATACTTTAATGGATTTGTCCTGGGGATCACAGTGATCTAATGGGTCAGGAGGTAATGCCCTAACTTTTGAATGGTGGAGACTAATTTTCTCCATAGAGGAGTAATTTGTTTCTGCACCCACCATTTTTCGGCTGCCATAGTGCAGGATTTTTTTTTTCTACATCATTATATTAAACCAACATGGCTCTAAAGACCATTCGAGGGATGCTGTGTACAAAATTAAGGGCCTTCCCTGTACTAGAGTCATTAACACAGGTGACCTTGTTAAGTATTGTTCGATGCTTTCAAAAGGATTTTGACAAGCTTGATCCCAAATGAAGGGTGTGTCTTTTATCAAAAGTCTTGTGAAAGGTTAGCACATTCCTGATAAATTTGAGATGAACTACCTTATGTAAGCCAGTTTTCCCTATAAACCCCATAATTCTCTTAATCTTCTCAGAGGGGACATTTGGATTATAGCTTAGACTTTGTCAGGGTCGATTTCAATTCCTTCTTCTGAACAACAAAGTTGAGAAACTTCCCTGAAGTAACCCCAAATGCACATTTTAAGGGGTTTATCTTGAGTTGATGTATGCATAACTTTTCAAAGACCTTTCTTAGATCATGTGGATGATTTTCTATATCTTTTCTCTTCACAACCAAATCAACAACACAATATTCACCTAGGTTGTGGCGGAAGTGATGAAAAATGATTGTCATGACTCTTTGGTAGGTGGCCTTGCCATTTTTCAAACTAATTAGCATTTTCATATGGCAATATATGCCTTTTAGTGCCCAGAAGGTAGTTAAATCCTCATCTTTGGGGTCCATCTTAATTTAATTCTACCCCGATAAACCATCTACGAAACATAGAGCTCCAAACCTTGTAGTGACATTTATAAGTAGCTCAGTGATTGGTAATAGAAAATCATCCTTAGGGCATGCATTGTTTAAGTCCCTAAAGTCCACACATATGTAGAGTTGACCATTCTTTTTTTCAAATAGGGACAACATTAGCCAACCAAATTAGGTATTTAACTTCACAAATAAAGCTAGCCTTATGAGCCCATCCACCTCAGTGTTTATTTGTATTGTCAACATGGGACGAAAGTGTTGCTAAGGCTGGTTGATTGGTTTTATAGCTTCAAAAACAATCGACTTATAAATAATGATATTTGGATCCAGACCCAGCATATCTTGATATCCTCAAGCAAGTACAACTTTGTATTCTTGAAGGAGCTCCTCATCTTGTGTCACTTCTTCATCATTTAGCATGGCACTCCCGAAAATTGGCTTGGAATCATCAGTTGTCCTTAGATTTATCTCTCGAAGCTCATTGATTATTGGTTAGATTTCGTGTTTCATTTCTAGTGCAGGTTAAATAGTTCGATAAAATCCACATAGGGCTCTCATTTAGGAGTTGAGTAGTCATTTAACCTTTTACGTGAATCAGCTTAAGCTTGCACTTCACTACACATTTCATGGTTTGTTATGACAAATCTCTTGATGTTTAAAAGATTCTTGACAAGGAAATTCAAAGTTTTGCATATCTTCCTCATCTATAATGGGCACAACTTTAGCTTGTTCTGCGTGCTCAACCTTGTTTTGTTTATGAACTCAAATAGGGCTCTAAGTTGTTGCCTTTTCTTCGTCAACTTTCATTTTTTTGCTTTCCAACTCAAATATTGTTTTGTTTAGGTTCATTAACTGTTCCAAGTCTTCAAAACATTGAGATTTAGCTTGGACATGGTCGTTTTGGGAGAACATCTCCTGTTCTTGGGGTACAAAAACCACATTCTGTATGCATAAGCCTTAAAAACTCTCCTATCATGTGCGTCTAGAAGATTTTCGAAGCAATCCCCTTGAAGTGATGCTTTTAGGACTCCACCTTCATAAGAGATGTTTATTTGTTTCTTGGCCTCGGTAAGTCTCCTCTTATTGTTCTTATTTATTCTTACTTTGAGATGGTGATGATCTTATTAGAGGTGGACTGCTTGAAGAAGACGCTTCTGTCAGAGGGTTCGATGAGTTTCCTCTTAAAATCCCTCTCTTGTTTTCGAGTAATGTTCTTACGACCAAGTTTTCTTTGGGCATCGACTGTTAATTCTTTAGAGGAGAAAAGTGTAACTCATGATAAGAGAGTTTACAATTTCCCTTACCACTGTCAAGGCATTTTAGCCAGCCTTTCTTTTGGTCCTTAGGCGTGTATTAGAACAACACCTTTGATTGTGGGGACTAATGCTCCATAGCTCCACTAGCATAATTGTTGACAACCCAAATGACATTTTAAGGCAAAGTAAGAGCCTTATAATTTGCATCCTTATGAATTGTAAAACGTGGCATCGGCGTAATTAACGTATTCACCATAAAAAGGATTTGCATCCTCATGAATTGTCTTATCATTGCCATGCTTATCAGTGCATTTCAAACACTGGTGAAGAGCTGAAGCAATAACCTTGCTAGTATAGAGGCACGGTTGCTCGAGTAGGACACAATAAGAAGTATCAACATTTATTACATGAAAAAGAGCATCTTTGTAGGGCTCATGTAGCTCAATTTTAAAATCAATAGTGCCTAAGGCTTTTTGCCCCACCTGATTAAATCCTTGAATAGTGAACAAAGTTAGTGACAACTGAATTGCTGCTATCTCTATCGCTCTTAACACCCATAAGGAAGAAGGTTGACTACATAACCATAAACGAGTAGAATCGAATTTATCCTTTTATCCTCGCTCATATCGGTGGCATATAAAGGCCTGTTGTGATCTACAAAACCCTACTAGAGGTTCTCATCAGAGAACATTATGCAAGTCATGCATGCAGCATAATGGTGTAAAGGGAAGGACAACACCTTATCTACCTCAAAAGGGTCGACTTGATCCTTATAGTCATCTGGGTCCATTAATGCCTGAATAAATGCGTTTCTCAGCTCTTTTATCATTGCAAAGCATAGTAAACACATAGGCATGCTAGGATTCACCTGAGATGAGAGATGACCTCATAACATACCCTTTCTTTATGAGACCCTTAACGAACTTGAAAAGGGACTAGGATGGGAATATCCTTCTCATGCTCCTTAGTTGACTGTCTATTCTTAGTGGTGCCTTCGCTGTTTGAGCTTGAGGAAATTGTTCCCTCTTCATGTTTTCCTTTAGCATTTGCAGATGTTGGTGGTCCTTCTACTATTATTTCTTTCTCCTTCTCTTTTTCCACCGATTCTAACTGTTAGAGTTGATGACCAGACCGAAGAGTTACTTGATCCACTTTTTGAATGGTAGTTATAGGATTAGCATTTACTATTTCTTACTTATCGGTCCATGAAATCATACAACATTGGACCGCTTCATCTTTTAGGGCGTTATTGTCATTAATGGAATCATTGCCAAAGGAACCCCTGGGGATGTAATCATGTAAAGTAAAAGGGATTTTAAACGGTAGTATGTACTCCTCTTTAGAGGTTATCTCCGCCTTCTTTTTGCTTTTCTTATTTTTCTTTTGTGGCAATTTCTATCCTCGCATTTTGATTCTTGATGATTAGGAAGCTCGGGTCACTAATTGTTGAAAGGACCTCCTACTGAAGTAAGCTTGCCACCCAAAGCCGTCATCATCATCATCATCATCATCATCATCTTCTAATGTCGACCGTGCCTCCAGAGTTGGGTGTACATAGAAATCGTACAAGGTTGGTGCTCTTGGAGAAGAAGAAGGCATATCTGGATAGGACCAGACTATTGCCATATCAACATCAATAATGAATTTGATGGTGACTACATGAGGTTGGTAGTGATATCATTGGGATCTCTTCATTAATTTCTAAGGATGATGTGTGATAGTCATCCTTCTATTCAACTATTGAGGCTGCATATGATGATGTAGTAGGCCCTTTGTGTGGAGCTCCTTCTATTTCAATTTCTCCCCTCCTGATCATGTCATTGACTATGTTTTTAAGGACATAACAATCCTTTATAGGATGACTGATGATCATGTGATATGGGCAGTGCTTGGGGTCATTTGTCTTGTTAGCTTTCGTAGGCTACTTTGGTTCGAGAAGGCTGATGGCTTTCATAGCCATCAACTCATCAAATATCGCATGCACATCATCATTATCAAAGGGATACTTCTTTTCTTTCCATTCCTAAAGAGTGAGTTATCGACCTTCCTCTTTCTGCTTGCTTTTACCATTTTTGTTGAAAGTTCCACTATTGGTGGGTTTTGGGCTTGTTTTGATAGATGTGGCTATTGATTCTTCTTTCTTGGTTGGCCTTTTGCTTTCTTCCCTTTTAGGTTGTGCACTTTTTTGGTGAGTAAGTTGTCTTTCCATATTGCGTGTCTTAGACATGAAGGCATCAAAGTTCTGAGGCTCAACAGTGCTAATGTATATAGTAATTTGAGGATCCAAGTTGTTAGCACACATTTGAACTGCTGACTGCTTGCTTAGCTTTCCTAGGCATTACGAGTTAGACTCATCCACTCTATAATAAAGTCATTCATACTCTTATTTAGCATTTGGCATGTGTTACTAAGGTCTATTGTGGAAGCCTTTCACTTTGAACTTATAAATTGCGCTAAAAATGCCCTTTGGAGGTCATCCCAAGTGTGAATTGACCCACACTGAAGTTGGGTATACCATGTATTCTTTGGGGGATTGTATAAACAACCTAAACAATAATGCATCATTTAAGGTAATTTCACCACACACTAAGGAGAAATAGGCCAAATGTTTGTGCGGTAACATTTATTCTGTCGAAATTCTCAAGGTTCAGTTTCTGGTAACCTTTAGAGAAAGGAATCGAGTTGTAGTGACTTGGACATGGGTTCTTATATCCCAACACTAAAGCATTCATGGCTGCTTGGTACTCCTTGATCCATTGGGCTATCAACTTTGTGATACCTTAGAGTGATAGCTGTGTTGCTATTGCCAACCTCATTAGTTTTTTCACACTCTCTGTTTTCAAGATAAGTAGCGAGGTTAATAATTTTAGTCTCTTTTTTTGCAAGCTTCCTTTGTAACTCTTGCGTATATTCCTCAAGGCTTGGAGTCCTAGTCACTAATACCTACATGTTCTTAGCATGATAATCCTCAGTGATTTGCCTTATGGAATGATATCTAATGACTTCTCTTCTTAGAAGAGGGTTCTGAGGTCATAAAAGGCAGGACTTATAACCTCACCTTGTTCCTAGGTATATCCTTGTCACCATCGACAATGGTGATCGAAGATAGTAAGGTTACCTTAGCTTATGTTAATGCTTTGGCCCTTGATCTTGTGATCGGGCCATTATATGCTTGTGATTCAACCTAATTTGAGTCCAAGTCACTTTGGCCCTGTGATCTAGAAGGTAATATGCTTATGCCTTTTGTAGCAGCAAGAGAAGGAATAGCCTCCATGACTTACAGAGATCTTGGTACTAGAATAGGGGTGCTAAAGGTTGAATATTTTACAAATTTAACCTTTAAAGTTTTAGGTGTTGTTTCCTCTTTTGGATAGGAGTTCATCATTGCCTCATCCATGGGCATGTTGATGGGGATAGCCTTGATAAAATCCTCCTCACCGACCAGACTTGAGGAGCCTTGTTGACTCCTAAGGTTCTGGTGTGGATTTTATGGTTAGTTTTAAAACCTTTTTTACTTGTAAATGCATAAGATCAATTGTAGACTAGCGAGTGTAGGATGTTGATCCCATAAAGAACATTAGCAATGTTAGTTTTAGCTTTTCTAATTAAAAAGAACAATTCAAGGGAGGAGTTTAATTACCAATATAAATTAAGGAAACAAAAGAAAAGCAAATTAGTCAAGAAAATAGAGAGAAATCAAATAAAAGAAAGATCGCTAAGACTTTGGATTTTAGCAATAATATAAATATTAAATTACTAACTCAAATGGGGGGGTTTATTTAGTCTCTTGCTCATTCTATTCTATAAGCATTAGGCCATGAATTAGAAAGATGTATTATAATTATCAAATGATATTATTTATCTAATAGTTAGCATGAATTATTCTTTTTAGACATAACTCCTATAATTTTCAGCATAAATTATTTAATTTTAATGATTATAATTTTAAGTCCGATTGTATAACATCATATTAGCCTGCAAGGTCTAATATATAATTGAGATAGCAAATTAAGCTATTGTAATCAACATGAATAAACAATATTATTAACATGCATAAATAGGTTACTATCAAACATAAACTAAAAATTATGCCATCTAAGAAACAAAAAGAACCCCAAAAGAAATTAATAATCAATATTATTAATCAAGGATCTATCTTAATCTTAGAAGAGCAACTTAGCTAGCTATAGTTAGTAAAAATACTATTGAAGTTGGTCTAGTAAGACCTTTAATATTGGTATATTTCACTTCCTATGTCCAAATTTTGATAGTCCATTGCAAAACTAAGTAAGCGCAAACTCTCAAATTTGACTCACAAATGAGGTGAAAAGAAAAGAGAAAATAGCCAACAAAGCTTATTTTCTTTAAACTCATCAACCCAAATGGTTGTCTTAAAAAAGACTCTCCATTCTCTAAAAAATATGGAACATAGAAGAAGAGAATAGAGGGATGCTTGGATGTGTGGATGATAAATGATGATTTTTGCTTCAACTTTAACGCCCTTTTATGGTGAAATTTAGCCCTCTTATTGCTCAAAATTAATTCAAGAAAAATAATTTTTCTTTGTAACCAAGCTGTTTCAGTCAAAGCAGGCAAAAATAGTGGCGGGTCAAATGCTAGCATTACTTGAAGGATTGACCATGTATAAAATGAAGGAGCTGAGTATGCAAGTGGCTAGCTGCTGCTAAGAGATGAGCACTGGGCCATGGCTACTAGTGAACAAGATCATTCCAGGCTAGGGGAGAAAAATGGAGGCAGGTTGTGCTGGTTGGGTGACTAGGAGCATGAGAGTGGGGCCACTATACTGTAGGCCACAGAAAGCAGAAAGGAACATGTCCAATCGCGATGAGAAAGGAAGAAGCGTTGGAGGGCCATGTGGTGGGATTACTTGATGCTTGTCACAGGCCAGGCCCACATGGAGGGGGGAATTATTGGGTTGCCTGCACCAGCTGGCTCACGAAAACTGGGCCTAAAACAGGCCCAGTCGGGTAGATTGGGTTACTGTCATTTTTTTTTCTTTTTTTTTTTTTCCAATTGCTGCTAGGCTTGAATAAGTCTTGAAGAAAAGGATCAAATTTCTCAATTTTGTATTCAGATTTGTGTTCTTCTCACTTAAAAATCATAAAAATTATACGTTATTTTCTCTTAAAAATACATCTCAAAGACTAATGATACGAAAAATGAGAGTAAAATTACACATAAAATATGAGTTATCAACTCCCCACACCGAAACTATGCTAGTCCTCGAGCATAGAAGAATAATAATTCATGTAATCATTCAACCCAATGAGTGAGACAAAATTTGCAAAAGAAAATCAAATGATCTAACTATACCGGTCCCTTGAAAATCATTTAAATCAATTCGCTACCAACCCATAACTTATTATCAAACATTTCCAGTTTCAATTAAGTGAATAGCCTAAGACTCAAGCAAATTAAGCATCCAATGTCAACCTTATAGCAAACCGTAAGTACAAACTTCACCCCAAATAACAAAAATTATAAGAGCACCTTTAAATCAAGTCCCTAATGTCAAATCAATTTATTAGTCTTCTTAACTTCGAATTTTTTTGGACTTTTTTTTTGGGTGAAAGTTACTTGATTTCATATGTTTTCTTGAGTGGATAAAGATATACGAATATATAAAACACTCAGAGAAGCACTTGGTGTATACTCAAGCTATCATATATATAATATATAATTGAATGAGTTGAATGTGTTAATGTTGATTTGATAAGTGGCGAATTTCTATTGGTTATCTTGCATTTATATCAATACTATATGATTAATTTTTATTCAATTATTTTGAGTGTCATCGATTTTATAAGCCATATACCAGCGTTAATATTAAATAATTGTTTCTGTATTCAATTGTTTTAACAATTATGAATGCAAAATAAAGAAAGAGTATAAATATAAAATGTAAATTTAATTATGGTAATGGATACACCTATAATAAATTGATTGATTTGATACTCCAATTGTCATGATTCATTAGTCAAATTTGAAAAGGCATCCCCATCCCCCTAGGCCAAATGACATTAAACATGTGCTGTAAATAAAAAATATATATTTTATGCTAAGATGTAGTATAAAAAGGTAGGAGAACAAAATTTATATTGGATATTTAAAATAGAGGGGGGGAAAAGGTAAAAGGTTAATGTCAACTGATATATATATATATATATATATATCTATTATATATATATATAATATATATATCTATATAATATATATATATATATATCTTATATATATATATATAATATATATATCTATATATATATATAATGATTGTATGTTTAATTTTTAAATATGAAAATGCATTTATCATATGTGATTTAATGTTTTATATCTTCCTTTTTCTTTTTTCAGTAAAAGGGTCTTCAAATAATGATGTTCATTTTAAGAATTGAGACCTAAACTTGCCTCATCTCCAAAATGATCATATATTTGTTATTAACAACTAACTATAAATTTATACAATATTATATATATTAAATTACATGCAATCCTTCAATGACAAATCCTCATATTTCGAATCCGTATTATATGATAAATGCATTTATATGCTTCAAAGTGTTATATACAATTATCATATATGTAGTTCTTTTTTACCCTCTTTCTGTTCTTTTTTAAAAAACTATCCAATATAAGAATTGTTTTTTTATCATGCTAAAAATAGGTCCAACTAAAAACATAGTTGTCAATCCAAATAATGTGTCGAAAATAAAATTGTTTATATAGATATTTTTCAGTATCAATTAGTTCAGCATGTTAGTTCCTCTACGTAAAATAAATGATAAGACCATAGAGTCTTTGTAGAAAAATAATAAGATCATAAAATTTCAACACATGCTCATGCAAAACATGGGATGCACACTAGTTAATGAAATGAATACAGGTAGAACTTGAACATTAATATCGAAATCAAAACTAAATTAATTGAATTTATTTTATTTATTGATTGAAAGTCACCGGGCCACTCAATACTTCTTAAATACTTATAATGATATTGAAAATGAGGTTACATCTCAAACTCAAAATCGATTACGTAGTGACATCATCACAACAAATTTTTGGCCATCAACTAATTGAAGTTAGAAATAATCTCCAATGGGCAAAAGTCATATGAACCAAATCCACATAATAACAGTAGAACATGTATTGTCAGAACACTCAAGCTCTTCCTAGAATCATATTACATGTCAAATTTCATTTTTTCAATGTTCCTCAAAATTTTCATTTTGCCTTCCCTCCACACCTAATCTTACATTGTCCTCAATGTAGCAAATAGTAATAAAGAAAAAGATGAAGAAAAGAGCAATACAACCTGACAACATGAGGAAAGCATTGTTATATTAGCCCAATAATCCAACTCTGAAAATACCTTCAAAACCATCACCAACCATAAAAGCCAAAAACCAAGTGAAGAAACACACTCTACAAATGGACCTTGAACAAATGACAATAAATAAAAAATTAAAAAAATAAAAGACTCAAACTTACCTAAAAAAGATTAGGTTGCCTCCCAACAAGCGCTAAGTTTATATCTTTAGCCAGACAAGGTCCCAACCACTAATCGTAGCAAATAGGTTCTACTAAATTGATGGATTTAATCAGACCATGCTCAATGTCATCAGTCATAATAGGTTTCAAATGTTGAGCATTAACCATAATAACTCAACCATCTTGAGAATCCCAAATTTAGACTGCCCCAGAAGGAAACATTTATTGGACAACAAAAAGACCATCCCATCTAGATGTTAACTTTTTAGGATATAGTTTTAAACTTAGAATTAAAAAACCTAACCTCCTGATTAGGTTCAAAAGATTTACGAGAAATCATTTTATCATAAAAGGCTTTGGTTTTGGCTTTATAAATCAGAGCATTCTCATAGGCTTCATTATCAATTCATCTCACTCATTTAATTAAAACCTACGGTTAGAACCCATTTGTTTTATATCAAAATTAAAAGCTTAATTGCCCAAAAAGCATGCCGTTCTAATTCCATTGGCAAATGACAAGCTTTACCGAAAAGAAGCCGATAAGGAGACATTCTTATGGGATTCCTGTAAGCAGTATGATAAGCCCATAAAGCATCATGCAATCTCAAAGACCAGTACTTTATATCAGGTCGAACCGGTTTTTCAAGTATAGACTTCGTCTCACGATTAGACACCTCAACTTGACCACTAATGCGAGGTTGATAAGGGGTAGCTACTTTATGAATCATGTAATACTTTCCATGCAAAGTCTCAAAAGACCGGTGATAAAACTAATTACCTCAATCAAGAATAAGAGCTCTAGAGATCCCATTTCGATAGAAAATATACACTTTCACAAACTTGAGCACAACCATGTGGTCATTGGTCCTGGTAGCCAGAGTTTCCATCGACTTTGACACATAATCAACAGCAACCACTATGAAACCAAAGCCAAAAGATAGGGGAAAAAGACCTATGAAATCAATACCCCACACATCAAATATGTCAACAATTAAAGCAGGGGAAAGGGGCATCATATCACGATAGGAGAGGGCACTTGTACGTTGACAACGCTCATAAGGAAGACAGAAATAGTGACCTTCACGAAACCTAGTGGGTTAATAAAATCCATTTTGTAGGACTTTAGTAGCTGTCCTACGACTTCTAAAATGACTACCATAAGCATAAGAGTAATAAAAGTCAGAATAATATGAATTTCACTCCCAGGGACACATCTACACCCCACTTGGTGAAGATGATATTTAAAAAGATAAGAGTTTTCCCAATAGTAATGCCTTACTTATGAGAAGAACCTATTCTTCTCTTGTTTGGACCAGTGAGGAGGAATCTTCTCTATGGCGAGATCATTCACAATATGAACAAATCAAGGGAGAAGGATATGTGACACAACAAATAATTGCTCATCAGGAAAAAGGTCAAAAAATCTAGGTCATCAGTATACTCAGTAGAGATTCTAGACAAGTGGTCTGCAACTGAATTTGCAGAACCTTTCCTATCTTTTATCTCAATGTTAAATTCTTGGAGCAACAAAACCCATCTAATAGATCTTGGTTTGGTGTCATTGTTGGCCGACAAATGCTTCAATGCAGTATGATCAGCAAATATAATCACTTTTGAACATAGAAGATATGGACAAAATTTATCAAGTGCAAATACTTTAGCTAACAACTCTTTTTCATTAGTAGAATAATTCTTTTGAGCATCAGTTATAACTCTATGAGAATAGTAATGACATGAGGCATTCTGTTCAGCCTTTGACCCAAAACTGCTCCAATAGCAAAATCAGATGCATGACGCATACTCATAAAAGGAAGAGAAACATTAGGGGCTGCAGAATAGGGGCTAACACCAATAAACATCAAAGCTTTTCAAAAGCTTTTATACAAGACTCATCAATCATAAAAAGAGCATTTTTGGTAAGGAGGTTTGTAAGTGGTAGAACTAAAATCCTTAATAAATCTCTTCTAAAAATCAGTATGACCAAGGAATGATCTAACTTGCTTCATAGAAGAAGGAACAAGCAAATTACAAATCAGATCAACCTTGAGTTTATCAACCTCAATTCCCTTTTTAGACACTTTGTCACCCAACAGAATCCCTTTTTGAACCATGAAATAACTCTTTTCCCAACTCAAAACAAAATTCACTTCTTAACATCTTTTCAGCATAGTGGATAAATTAGCAAGACATATATCAAATGAAGAACCAAAAATATAGAGATTATCCATAAACACCTCTATGAAATTATCAATATAATTAGAAAATATGAGCATCATGCATCTTAAAATGTGAAAGGTGCATTAAACAACCCAAAAAGCATTCTCCGATAAGCGAATGTACCCGATGGGCATATAAAGATAGTTCTCTCTTGGTCCTCTAGATAGAGAGATATTTGGCTGTAACCAGAATACTCATCCAAGAAACAGTAAAAAACTTTGTCTAGCTAATTTTTGCAAAATTTAATGAATGAAGGGAAGGGAAAAATGGCCCTTTTTAGTGATAGAATTCAGAAAATCAATACACACCCTCCACCCTATGGTCTATCTAGTATGAATTAGCTCATCTTCATTATTCTTTACCATAGTTATGCGAGATTTCTTAGGGATGACTTGAACTGGACTGACCCATTGACTATAAAAAATATGGTAGATTTTGCCTGTATCTAAAAGTTTTACTATCTCTTTTTGAACAATGTCTTTTATACGGCGGTTCAGTCTACGTTGCGTTTGTCTAACATGTTTGACATTGTCCTCTAAGTAAATTTTATGCATGCAATTAGAGGGATTAATCACATTTAAATCAGCAACTGACCACCCAATAGCGGCCTTGTGATCAGATAAGACACGAATCAACTCTTTCTCTTGATCACAAGATAAAAGAGAAGATGTAATAATAGGTAGGGTCCTTTTAGGTCCTAGAAATACATACTTGAGTGGATCTAAGAGAGGTTTTAACTTAAGTTTAGGTAGGAAGACAGAAGATAGTGGCATAGGAGAACTTGCCAAAGGTGGGATGGGTCCATAACTGGATACCCAAGAGGAAGACTCAAGATGAGGACTAGAGTCAAGAGTAGAATCCATCTCATCTATTGTACTTTCTAAGTCAAACAATCTCAAGTCCCCATAGGTAAGATAGGTTTTGAAGGGATCATTTCTCAAAATAGTATGTAAATCTTCTTCAATCCTTTCATTAATCACATCGACAAAGGGAATTTAGATTCATCTTAAAAACAAGTTGAGAAGAAGCTTTAAACATTTTCAGCCTAACCCTCATGTTCATTATCGAGACATCCATCACTCCCGACCTATAGTTGATGGTGGCATTAGTTATGGCTAGGAAAGGACGTCCTAAAATAAAAAGGATCTACTTAGAAGCATGACTAGGGTCCACGTTCAATATAATAGAATCAACAGGAAAGAATCTTTTATAAATTTAAACCAAGACATTGTCTATTTGTTTCCTAGGAGTCCTCACTGATCTATCAGCAAGCTTAAGGGTACAAGTGGAAAGTTTCCATTCACCCAATCACAATTCTAAGTAAACAACATATGGTATCAAATTAACACTAGAACCATATCTAAAAGTGCCCTTTAAATTTGTGACTACTAACATGGCATGAAATAGTAGGAACATCAGGATCTTTGAACTTAGGTGGAGTGTCAAATTTCAGAATATGGCTCACTTGTTCACTTAGAAGGACGTTTTTGGAATTGTCATTTTTAGATTTTCTTTTAAAAGTGCACGTCTTTAAGGAATTTAGCATAAGCCAACATTTGTCTAATCGCTTCGAGGAGTGAAAGATTGACCTTAACTTGCTTAAAGGTATCTAGAATGTTATGTCTTTGCTTGTCTTTCTTTAAAGGAAATGGTGCATTCAAAGCATAAGGGTAAGGAACCCTTGGTTTATATGTGACAAAGGGGTCAGACATAACAGGAGAAGGGATGGGTCATCTTCCTTTTCAGTTTTAAGGTCATTTTTAGTGGTCTTAAGTCTTTCCTCTTTGTTGTATTCCTTTCCACTCACCTTGTTACCAACTTATTTACCACTCCTGAGAACCATTTCAACTTTCGATTTTTTAAATTATTGGCCTTTAGTGTTCCGTATGGGATGATTTGAAAGTTTTCCTTCTTCTATTTTACCTACAGCTATGGCTAGTTGCCCAAGTTAGATTTCCGACTTAGTTATAGATTGTGACTTAGTATCAACAATATGCATTTTAAACTCAATTTTTGAACCTTAGAGTCAACATTTTGCACAACAGAAGTCAAGGTACTAAGAGCAAAAATTACCTTGTATATGTCAGAGCTCCCAGATGGAGTTTGATAAGAAGGAGGAGAAGCATATCTCTAGCTTTGGAAACTAGGAGAGGTAGGTATGCTAGAGTGGGCTTAAGGATTCTCAATATTTTAGGATCTTTACGAAAAGTTAGGATGATTCCTTTGACCATAATCATAGGTTTTAGAATGAGAATTATTGGTTAGAGGAAATGCTTGGCAGGCTTCACTTGTTCGGTCACACAACCAGAATTACGAACACAAGGACAATCAACAAAAGCATGCATGAGACTAGCACAAATCGAACAAACATCTTGCATGGAGGAAATGTTAGACACTTTACTCATGCACAACAATTGATCAAATTTCTTAGTTAAAGCATCAACTTTACTAGAAAGGTCAATTGGATGTGAAGCCTCATAAATTCCTCATATACTTCCCAATTGGCTAGGCAAATCAAAATGTGAGGAAGTAGCATGCAAATGTGAATTCTCATTCAAATATTCAAACAATTCCCAAGCTTCTTTAGGATTCTTATACAAGAAACTACCACCATAAGATGTATCAACCATTTGCCTATTATGCTTATATAAGCCAGAGTAAAAACTCTAGATGAGTTGCCACACAGGAACCTCATGGCAAGGACAATTTCATAACAACTCTTTAAACCTTTTCTAACTTTCATGCAACTGTTCATTTTTATTTTGTGAGAAGTGGTTATTACATCTCTTAAGGTAGTTAGTTTACCAATATAGCAAAACTTTTTCAAGAATTCTTTTTGCATTTGATCCCAATTGCTGATATATGCCTTAGTATCTAGCCAAACTTTACCTTTACCTTTGCAAAGAGAAAGAAAAAAGATGTAAATGAATCACTAGGGACATTATTTAAGAAGATAGTAGAACATATCTCTTAAAATGCAACAACATGCTTGAAAAGATTTTCAGACTCTAGCCTATAAAAGGATGGAACTATTTGGATGAGAAAATGCTTAATCTCAAGTGGCCCCATAGCAACGGACATAAGTAGCAACAAACAATCAAGATAATAGTATGAAATCACACCGTAATAACCACCAAATGAAATGAGAAGAAAAAGAATGTTTACCATGCATAAGTAGCATGAGTGAAATACTCCTTAAGTTGCTTAGGTGGGATTTGTGCTTCGGCTATCGTTTTCTTAGATTCACGTTTCTTAACTCTTATCCTACTAAAAGAATGTTCAATTTTAGGATTGTATTATTCAAGATCTAAGAATGAAGAATACTTACCATGCATATATCAACAAACAATCTAGAGGATAGTATGAAATATCACCACAATAACTAACAAATGAAATGAGAAGAAAAAGAAGAAGAAAAAATAAAACAAAATTAAATTAAAAATAAACAAAAGAAGAAAAAACTAGGGGAAGAAAAAAAGATAATAAATTGAATAAAAGGGAGGGGGATTGAACAAAATAAAGGGAAATAAATAAAATAAACAAAATAAAAAAAATAAAATTGTTAGATTAGATTAGGAGGGAATGGGGAAAATAGTTAGATCAGAAGGGAATTGGGATCAAAGAAATAAAATTGTTATATTTTAAGGGAGTGGGGAATAAAATAAAACTAATGAAAAAAAAGGATGGGGGTTGAGAAGAATAGGGGGAAAAAGTAAACAAATAAATATAAAGAAAATTTAAATCTCTAATCGTTTCCTAGCAACAGCGCCGAAAACTTGGTGTGAATTTTATATTTAGTTTTTAAAGCCCTTTTTACTTGTAAATACACAAGATCAATTGTAGACTAGTGAGTGTAGGATGTCGACCCCACAAGGTGCAATAACGATGTTAATTTTAGATTTTCCAATTAAAAAGAATAATTTAATGGATGAGTTCAATTATCAATATAAATCAAAGGAACAAAAGGGAAGCAAATTAGTCAAGAAAATAAAAAGAGAAATCAAATAATAGAAAGATCTAGGACTTTGGATTTCACCAATGACACAATATTGAATTACAACTCACATGGGGGTTCAATTAGTCTCTTGCTCAACCTAAACTACAAGCATTAAATCATGAATTAAAAGATGAATTACAAAAATCAAATGACATTATTTATCTAGTAGTTAACATGAATAGTTCTTTTTATACATAACTCATCTAATTTCTAGTATAAATTATTCAACTTTAACAATTATAATTTTAAGCTCAATTGCATAACATCACATTAGGCTACAATAATTGAGATAGCAAATTAGACTACTGTAATCAACATGAATAAACTGTAGTATTAAGGTCCATAAATAGGTTAGTATCAAATACAAACCCAAAATCATGCAACGTAAGAGACAAAAAGAATCCTAAAAGAAATTAGTAATCAATATTGTTAATCAAGGATCTATTTTAATCCTAGAAGAGCAACTTAGTCAGTCATAATTAATGAAAATATCATTAAAGTTTGTCTAGCCATACCCTTAATATTGGTATATTTTGCTTTCTATTTCCAAACTTTGGTACTCAATTATAAAACTAATTAAGCACAAAATCTCAAATTTGACTCACTAATGAGGTGAGAAGAAAAGAGAAAAATATCCAACAAACCTTGTTTTCTTTTAAATTCCTCAACCTAAATGGTTGTCTTACAAAAGACTTTTCACTTTCTAAAAAATATGAAAGATAGAAGATGAGAGAATAGGGGAATGCGTGGATGCTTGGATGAGTAGATGATGAATGATGATTTTCGCCCCAACCTTTACTCCCTTTTATAACAAAATTCATCCCTCTTATTGCCTAAAATTAATTAGAGAAAATTAATTTTACTTTAATAACCA
>JAKOGI010003960.1:0-37410 GCA_029747015.1 Carnegiea gigantea
GAAAACTAAGGTGAGATTCGGTTGGGGAAAGAGAGGGGAGTAATAGATCATTTTGTGAGGCTTTATGTGGTTTGAGGATTTGGGAAGGTTGAATGGGGGTTAATGTGATTTTGTTGGGAAAGGATAGGATATGGTCTTGCTCCTTTGGATTGAAATGAATATTTGCATGCTCTTCTTCAATTTCGTTTGGCTTTGAGAAACCTTCTCTAAGTGAAGTATTTCTTCTTTTTCAACCTTGAGTTCAATTTCTTCTTCAAGGCTTTCCTCCTGATCGTTCTCCCCCTTTTCTTCCTCCATGGCTACTTCCCATTCAGCGATGGTGATGAATTCCTTATTGGGGCAGCCCGTAGGTGTGTGACTAAAGCCTTGACACTTAGAACACCTCCTAAGGTTCAAAGGGTCGGGGATAGGTCGATCTGCAAGGGCTTGGCTTGTTTGTGGGGTTTGCTTCTTTTGTGGAGTGGAAGGCCTAAACCTTGTGGTTGAGGGGATGGAAGTGAGCTTCCCTTTGTTGAAAGAGAGGTTTTTAGAAGAGGAATCAAAGTTGTTTACCTCAAAGGAAAGTAAAGGATGGTTGTGTAAGTAAGAGGTTGGAGCGAAAGCATCCATTAATTTACCTCTTAACTTAACCCATGTTGTGATCTTACTTTTTCCTCTCTTCTTCCTCTTATACTTGTACTTTTCCCACCATTCAAGCGCATGGCCTCGGAGCTTCTCGATAACCACTTTAAACTTCTCTTGCTCGTCAATATTGTAGCGAGTGAAAACTTGATCCACTTTGGAAATCCAGTAAGGGAAATCTTCTTTTTGGCCACGAAACTTTGGAGTTTCAAGGATGACCATCTCCTTTTCAATCAAAGCAATCTCTTTTCTCAAGTTCCCAAGAGAAATCATGATGGATGAATGCTTAAGGGTTCTTTGTGAATTATGTGTTTAGGCTAAAAAAAGGCTGTTTTGAAGAAGAGGAGGGAGGGCACGGTCGTGCAATGGGGCACTGGGGAACCGTGCGAAATTTCTGGCCTGTGGACACTGGATGTTTACGGTTTTTTTTTTTTTTTAAATGAATTTGGGTGTGATGTGGGTCACTTTAAAACCTTTGCTCTGATACCAATTGATGTATATGTGGGTGAAAAGTGATCCAAATCAAACTCAAATCAAACTAAGCAAAATGAAAAGAGAGAAAGATGGGAAAGATGAAGAATATCACCAAACAGGATAGAGATGGATAGTGCAAGACTTTGTGTATGAGATAATCCTTCCGGAGCCACTCACACCTTGGTCTTGGGCTAATTCCCTTCACTCTTCTGAGGAATCACTCCAAAGAAAAGAAAGAGAACCTAGAACACCACTTGAATTAGCCAAATTCAAGATATAGAACTAGGAATTTTTGGGACACAAATGAGAATCACTCTCAAAGGTGCTTGAATTACTCTTGAAAATGCCTTAGAAATCTGATCTACAATGCTCACACGCCCCCCCTTTATATAGGCTCAGCAAAAGACAACAAAAGGACTCAAATAACTCCTAACAATTAAAACTAGTAAAATGAAAAGATTAAGATAAATGGAAAGACACATCATAAAAGGGGTGGGGGAGGTTACAAGGAATATTCTAGGATTTCTTAGCTGATTACACCAATCTAGAAGGCTCCAAAAACGTGCACAATGTCAGCCACACAATCACATGTAACCGAAAACTCTCCATATTCCCAGAATTAATCCTTGCAGCTTCCTCAACTTCAACAGAGCATAACTTCCAGAAAACTCGGCCAAATCACGCGTTCTTGGGCTTGATAGAAAGCCCTGGAAGGCTAGTTTCCAGAATGGGCTCATTTGCTCAATTTGGATAAGCGGTTTAAAAGTTATGGCCCAAACAATGCACCTATCTCAGACTGGACTGGATCAGCACAACGTATCTTTGAGTGATATTTTGCCCAATTAAATGATGTCCAAATTAAACAAACTTGGGCTTATTTGAAAAATGAAATCTTAAACTTCAAAAGCACAATGCATATTTCCATATGCATCATTTTTATTCAAGTCCAATTTCAAAGAAGAAAAGGGTCAAAGAAGATCATGCTTGGAAGTGTGCTTATTTGGTCTTATTAAGTGAGTTCAAAGACTCACGACACTATGGAGAGGTCAAGCATGATCTTCTTTGACCCTTTTCTTCTTTGAAATTGGACTTGAATAAAAATGATGCATATGGAAATATGCATCAATACATGGTTTTGGAAGAGGCACCAAGCAGCAAAGCCGAAATGGGAAGGAAAACACATGCTTCACGCGTTTTGTAATAAATGCGATCACATTTGCAGCAAGCCCAACTTACAGGAGGCATATCTCTCTGAACACTGAACCAAATTCGATGATCTTGGGCTTGTTGGAAAGCTTAGGATGTCTAGTTTCTAGGGAATCCAATTTTACTGCAATTGGACCAGCCGATCAAACGCTATAGCCCAAATAGTGAAGGATGTCCAAATTGTCCTACGCCAGGATACCGTGTGCTTGTGGGCTAAACTTGACCAACCAAATGAACTCCAATTTAAGCGTGGTCAGTCCTGTTAGAATGCTCATTTCTTAGGCTTGATTAATGTAAGGACCATCAGAATTTTGGCCTATTACATTTTGCTACAAAAGGGTAACAAAAACCGGGTGTGAGGAGGTTGAACTAGGCATGAACTCACAAGGCAAGTTCATGGGTTTTCTGCACAAAATAGCAAACTCCTTGACTTCTTTGAGCTTTGTGGGATCTTCCTTGAGCTCAATAATAGTAGTAGGATTTATGGGTATGGTGCATGATGCTCTTAATCCCCATTTGGAAATCCCTTTTGAAAAAGGCACTTTGAAGTTCAACATAAACTCCTTAAAGTGTCTTGCATCATGGAATTCATATAATGGAACCAGAAGTGAACGTTTCCAGGTATGATTTTGTTGGACTTTTACCCTCCTTGAAGTGGAGTTTGAGAAATGAAAATGAACCCCTTGAATATATACATTATTCTCCCCGGGTTGTTTGGAGTTTGTCCTCAAACTCGAAGGGTTTTCTTTCTTCTCATAAAAGAGGTCAATTTTATGAAGTGGGGTTCTTTGAGGGAAAAAGCATAAGGCATCTTTTGAGGAGCAATGTGAGCATGGGGTTGATAAAAGAGGGTAAGGGGAGGGTAAAAACTAGGGTTAGACTCGGTTGGGAGAAGAGAGGTGAGTAAGAGGTTCTTTTGTAAGGCTTTTTGTGATTTGGGGGTTTGCGAAGGTTGAATGGGGCTAGGTTCATGCTCATCAAATCTTGGAGGCAGGCCCCAATTTACCTCATTATCTACTTCATCATAGGCATCAAAGATGGGAGGTAGATCAAAGTTAACGTCACTATTTTCTTGATAATGGCCTTCTCCATTTAAGACAAATGGATAGCTAACTTCTTTTTCTTCCTTTATGGCTACTTCCCATTCGGTCAAGGTGATGAATTCCTTGTTGGGGCAGTCCGAGGGTGCATGACCAAAGCCTTGACACTTAGAACACCTTTTAATGCTCATGCCAGAACTCATGGTAGGACCTGATGTGTATGGGGCTGATTTGTGGATGTGTTTGGGTTTGGAAGCTTAGTCGAGTAGGCAACCTAGGCTCTGATACCAAATGATGTATACATATAAGAGAGCCCAAATGACCAAGCTAAGTATTTTTGTGGTTTTTGTAATTGAGAAAACAAGGAAAGTAAAAAGGATAGTTCAAGACTTGAGTTTGAGATAATCCAATGGAGCCACTCAAGCCAAACCTTGGGCAATCCCTTAACCCAATCTAGGATACAGAAGTTAATCACCACCTAAATGAGAATAAGAGACCTAAAACACCCCTTGAGATTGCCAACACTCAAGATATAGAACCAGGTTTTGAACACACAAATGAGAATCCACTCAAATGCTGAATTTGTATTGCTTAATCCGAAAGTTGATGAATAATGACTCTAAACTATGGCCCTTATATAGTAGAGGCCTTACACACGAAATGGTAGAAGAAAAATACATGAAAGGGTGTGAAAAAAACAAGTAAATTTGCTGTAGCTTCATTCGGATGCACTAAGGGTGAAGAGGTGTGTCTCTTGATGTCTTTTTGTGTGAAAAGAGTGTAGCAGCAAAGGGGATATATGTACCCATAATTCTCACACTTCTTGGCCTTGCTAGAGGAGGGGATACACGGGTTTAGAAGAGGCACCAAGTAGCAAAGCCGAAATGGGAAGGAAAACACATGCTTCACGCGTTTTGTAATAAATGCATTCACATCAGCTGCAAGCCCAACTTCCAGGAGGCATATCTCTCTGAATACTGAACCAAATTCAATTATCTTGGGCTTGTTGGAAAGCTTAGGATGTCTAGTTTCTAGGAAATCTAGTTTTATTGCAATTGGACCAGCCGATCAAAAGTTATGTCCCAAATAGTGAAGATTATCTAAACTGTCCTGCGCCAGGATACCGTGTGCTTGTGGGCTAAACTTGACCAACCAAATGAACTCCAATTTAAGTGATGGAGGTCCATCCATAGGGTCCATGAACGTTCAAATGATCCAAAATAATCAAGAAACCAAGTCCAAAGCCACGACCATTAATTTTTTGGTGAAGAACATTGATGGTGATGCACCCGGTTTTTCATCCGATTTTTCACCCGGTTTTGTCTACTTGATTTATCAAGTTTAATTCTAGTTTAATTGCTTGTTTTTTGGTGTACATACAAGCTTAAGGTCTTAGCTTTCATTTTCAATTGGAATTACCAGATTTGGAGTTCAATTGGTTAGTGAATTAGGTTAGTTACTAAACCTGTGCTGTTTTGAAGCCTAATCTGCACGGTTTTGGAAATCAGGCTGATTCAAGGGGTAAATGACGTCCAAATGCTATGATTCAAAAACGAGGGTAAACTAGACATCTTGAGGTTTCCTTCCATGTAAGGAAAGCCAAGATTGCTCAGCATTTGAGGTGTAAACCATGAAGCACAAGTCACGGTAGATACGGGCACCTAGATACCCGGTTGCTTAGCAAGGTGGATTTCCCTCCTAAATGGGTTTACTTGAGGTGTGTGCTTGCCTACTTGGTCACCTAGAGCTACTTGGTAAGCTGCCACCCAGCCACATAGGAGAGTGACACGTGGAAGCATGAAGAAGGCGACACATGGCAAGCTATGGACCAGCCACACTCAAACAACTTGGTAGCCATGCATTCATCAGCCTTTTGAGGTGGCAGCCGTGCATCCCTTACCTTCCTCAAAGGGAAATTGAGTCAAAAAGGTTTCTTAATGTTTAGGAAAGAGTTTAAGAAAGAAATCTTGTATTTTGTAGCTTAAACTTTCAGCTTATGCATGTTAAGCTTAAACCGTGAGTAATTAAGCATAGGGTTAGTTTAATGACTTTCCTTGCCTAGAAGGAAAGCTTCATTTCGTGTAACCAAAGGCCTTATAAGTGCCTTTGCTGCCCTTTTACATGATATGAAGCGTGTGTATCAAAATTAAGCAAAGACTTTGTGTCTTGTGTTCTTCTTAAACACTTAACTTGCTTATCCTTAATTAGGCCGATTAAGGTGGTGTTCAAGTGAGTCTTAATCATTAATTAGGTGGTGTATCTTATCCTAATCAAAGATTAAGGGCCCTAAGCTAAGTGATTAGTGGTGTATCTTATCTAATCACAAAGCCTAGAACTATCCAAATCACATTGAATTCACTTAAAGTTCATGAAGCTAGCTTTTGGATTCCTCAAACCATAAGCTGTCTTATGTGATCTAACCCGTGAACTTCTCATTCTTTTCATTCCACACATTTCCTACCCTTTCTTATACTCCTTTCAAACTTAATCAAGGCTAAGACTTCTTGCTTTGATTCAGTTTTTAGCCCAAACACAAATCCACTTCAAACCGTGAGAAGTCACAAATTTCAGGCGTGCAAGGCAGAATTTTGGCACGGCCATACCGTGTGCTTAAGCACGACCGGGCGTCCTTGAGTTTGTGAGTTTTCCATTTGATTTGATTATGTTCTTGTTGTAAGTTAGCTTGGGTTGTTCCCACCTTTGAGACTTACATCATTAAGCATGGTTGGTCTTGTTAGAAAGCTCATTTCTTAGGCTTGATAAATGTAAGGACCATCAGAATTTTGGCCCATTACATTTTGCTGCAAAAGGGTAACAAAAACCGGGTGTGAGGAGGATGAACTAGGCATGAACTCACAAGGCAAGTTCACGGCTTTTCTGCACAAAATAGCGAACTCCTTGACTTCTTTGAGCTTTGTGGGATCTTCCTTGAGCTCAATAATAGTAGTAAGATTTATGGGCATGGTGCATGATGCTCTTAATTCCCATTTGGAAATCCCTTTTGAAAAAGGCACTTTGAAGTTCAATATAAACTCCTTAAAATGTCTTATATCATGGAATTCATATAATGGAACCAGAAGTGAACGTTTCCAGGTATGATTTTGTTGGACTTTTACCTTCCTTAAAGTGGAGTTTGAGAAATGAAAATGAACCCCTTGAATATATACATTATTCTCCCCGGGTTGTTTGGAGTTTGTCCCCAAAATTGAAGGGTTTTCTTTCTTCCCATAAAAGAGGTCAATTTTATGAAGTGGGGTTCTTTGAGGGAAAAAGTCATAAGGCATCTTTTAAGGAGCAATATGAGCATGGGGTTGATAAAAGAGGGTAAGGGGAGGGTAAAAACTAGGGTTAGACTCGGTTGGGAGAAGAGAGGTGAGCAAGAGGTTCTTTTATAAGGCTTTTTGTGATTTGGGGGTTTGGGAAGGTTGAATGGGGCTGGGTTCATGCTCATCAAATCTTGGAGGTAGGCTCCAATTTACCTCATTATCTACTTCATTATAGGCATCAAAGATGGGAGGTAGATCAAAGTTAACGTCACTATTTTCTTGATAATGGCCTTCTCCATTTTAGACAAATGGATAGCTAACTTCTTTTTCTTCCTTCATGGCTGCTTCCCATTCGGTCAAGGTGATGAATTCCGTGTTGGGGCAGTCCAAGGGTGCATGACCAAAGCCTTGACACTTAGAACACCTTTTAATGCTCATACTAGAACTCATGGTAGGACCTGATGTGTGTGGGGCTGATTTGTGGATGTGTTTGGGTTTGGAAGCTTGGTCAAGTAGGCAACCTAGGCTCTGATACCAAATGATGTATATATATAAGAGAGCCCAAATGACCAAGCTAAGTATTTTTATGGTTTTTGTAATTGAGAAAACAAGGAAAGTAAAAAGGATAGTTTAAAACTTGACTTTGAGATAATCCAATGGAGCCACTCAAGCCAAACCTTGGGCAATCCCTTACCCCAATCTAGGATACAGAAGTTAATCACCACCTAAATGAGAATAAAAGACCTAGAACACCACTTGAGATTGCCAACACTCAAGATATTGAATTAGGTTTTGAACACACAAATGAGAATCCACTTAAATGCTGAATTTGTATTGCTTAATCCGAAAGTTGATGAATAATGACTCTAAACTATGGCCCTCATATGGTAGAGGCCTTACACATGAAATGGTGGAAGAAAAATACATGAAAGGGTGTGAAGAAAACAAGTAAATTTGCTGCAGTTACATTCGGATGCACCAAGGGTGAAGAGGTGTGTCACTTGATGTCTTTTGGTGTGAAAAGAGTGCAGCAGCAAAGGGGATTCATGCACCCATAATTCTCACACTTCTTGGCCTTGCTAGAGGAGGGGATACATGGTTTTGGAAGAGGCACCAAGCAGCAAAGCCGAAATGGGAAGGAAAACACATGGTTCTCGCGTTTTGCAATAAATGCGTTCACATCAGCAACAAGCCCAACTTCCAGGAGGGATATCTCTCTGAATACTGAACCAAATTCAATGATCTTGGGCTTGTTGGAAAGCTTAGGATGTTTAGTTTCTAGGGAATCCAATTTTACTGCAATTGGGGTAGTCGATAAAACGCTATGGCCCAAATAGTGAAGGCTGCCCAAACTGTCCTGTGCCAGGATACCGTGTGCTTGTGGGCTGAACTTGACCGACCAAATGAACTCCAATTTAAGCGTGGTCGGTCCTGTTAGAAAGCTCATTTCTTAGGCTTGATTAATGTAAGGACCATCAGAATTTTAGCCCGTTACATTTTGCTGCAAAAGAGTAACAAAAACTGGGTGTGAGGAGGATGAACTAGGCGTGAACTCACAAGGCAAGTTCACGACTTTTTTGCACAAAATAGCAAACTCCTTGACTTCTTTGAGCTTTGTGGGATCTTCCTTGAGCTCAATAATAGTAGTAGGATTTATGGGCATGGTGCATGATGCTCTTAATCCCCATTTGGAAATCCCTTTTGAAAAAGGCACATTGAAGTTCAACATAAAGTCCTTAAAGTGTCTTGTATCATGAAATTCATATAATGGAACCAGAAGTGAACGTTTCCAGGCATGATTTTGTTGGACTTTTACCTTCCTTGAAGTCGAGTTTGAGAAATGAAAATAAACCCCTTGAATATATGCATTATTCTCCCCGGGTTGTTTGGAGTTTGTCCTCAAACTCGAAGGGCTTGCTTTCTTCTCATAAAAGAGGTCAATCTTATGAAGTGGGGTTCTTTGAGGGAAAAAGTCATAAGGCATCTTTTGAGGAGCAATATGAGCATGGGGTTGATAAAAGAGGGTAAGGGGAGGGTAAAAACTAGGGTTAGACTCAGTTGGGAGAAGAGAGGTGAGTAAGAGGTTCTTTTGTAAGGCTTTTTGTGATTTGGGGTTTTGGGAAGGTTGAATGGGGCTGGGTTCATGCGCATCAAATCTTAGAGGTAGGCTCCAATTTACCTCATTATCTACTTCATCATAGGCATCAAAGATGGGAGGTAGATCAAAGTTAACGTCACTATTTTCTTGATAATGGCCTTCTCCATTTTAGACAAATGGATAGCTAACTTCTTTTTCTTCCTTCATGGGTGCTTCCCATTCGGTCAAGATGATGAATTCCTGGTTGGGGCAGTCCGAGGGTGCATGACCAAAGCCTTGACACTTAGAACACCTTTTAATGCTCATGCTAGAACTCATGGTAGGACCTGATGTGTATGGGGCTGATTTGTGGATGTGTTTGGGTTTGGAAGCTTAGTCAAGTAGGCAACCTGGGCTCTGATACCAAATGATGTATATATATAAGAGAGCGCAAATGACCAAGCTAAGTATTTTTGTGGTTTTTATAATTGAGAAAACAAGGAAAGTAAAAAGGATAGTTCAAGACTTGACTTTGAGATAATCCAATGGAGCCACTCAAGCCAAACCTTGGGCAAGCCCTTAATCCAATCTAGGATACAGAAGTTAATCACCACCTAAATGAGAATAAGAGACCTAAAACACCACTTGAGATTGCCAACACTCAAGATATAGAATCAGGTTTTGAACACACAAATGAGAATCCACTTAAATGCTGAATTTGTATTGCTTAATCCGAAAGTTGATGAATAATGGCTCTCAACTATGGCCCTCATATAGTAGAGGCCTTACACATGAAATGGTAGAAGAAAAATACATGAAAGGGTGTGAAGAAAACAAGTAAATTTGCTGCAACTACATTCGGATGCACCAAGGGTGAAGAGGTGTGTCTCTTGATGTCTTTTAGTGTGAAAAGAGTGTAGCAGCAAAGGGGATTCATGCACCCATAATTCTCACACTTCTTGGCCTTGCTAGAGGAGGGGATACATGGTTTTGGAAGAGGCACCAGGCAGCAAAGCCGAAATGGGAAGGAAAACACATGGTTCTCGCGTTTTGTAATAAATGCGTTCACATCAACAACAAGCCCAACTTCCAGGGGGGATATCTCTCTGAATACTGAACCAAATTCGATGATCTTAGGCTTGTTGGAAAGCTTAGGGCGTCTAGTTTCTAGGGAATCCAATTTTACTGCAATTGGGATAGCCGATCAAACGTTATGGCCCAAATAGTGAAGGCTGTCCAAACTATCCTGTGCCAGGATATCGTGTGCTTGTGGGCTGAACTTGACTAACCAAATGAACTCCAATTTAAGCGTGGTTGGTCCTGTTAGAAAGCTCATTTCTTAGGCTTGATTAATGTAAGGACCATCAGAATTTTGGCCCATTACATTTTGCTGCAAAAGAGTAACAAAAACCGGGTGTGAGGAGGGTGAGCTAGGCGTGAACTCACAAGGCAAGTTCACGGCTTTTCTGCACAAAATAGCGAACGCCTTGACTTCTTTGGGCTTTGTGGGATCTTCCTTGAGCTCAATAATAGTAGTAGGATTTATGGGCATGGTGCATGATGCTCTTAATCCCCATTTGGAAATCCCTTTTGAAAAAGGCACTTTGAAGTTCAACATAAACTCCTTAAAGTGTCTTGTATCATGGAATTCATATAATGGAACCAGAAGTGAACGTTTCCAGGCATGATTTTGTAGGACGTTTACCTTCCTTGAAGTGGAGTTTGAGAAATGAAAATGAACCCCTTGAATATATGCATTATTCTCCTCGGGTTGTTTGGAGTTTGTCCTCAAACTCGAAGGGCTTGCTTTCTTCTCATAAAAGAGGTCAATCTTATGAAGTGGGGTTCTTTAAGGGAAAAAGCCATAAGGCATCTTTTGAGGAGCAATATGAGCATGGGGTTGATAAAAGAGGGTAAGGGGAGGGTAAAAACTAGGGTTAGACTCGGTTGGGAGAAGAGAGGTGAGTAAGAGGTTCTTTTGTAAGGCTTTCTGTGATTGGGGGTTTGGGAAGGTTGAATGGGGCTGGGTTCATGCGCATCAAATCTTAGAGGTAGGCTCCAATTTACCTCATTATCTACTTCATCATAGGCATCAAAGATGGGAGGTAGATCAAAGTAAACGTCACTATTTTCTTAATAAGGGCCTTCTCCATTTAAGACAAATGGATAGCTAACTTCTTTTTCTTCCTTCATGGCTGCTTCCCATTCGGTCAAGATGATGAATTCCTTGTTAGGGCAGTCCGAGGGTGCATGACCAAAGCCTTGACACTTAGAACACCTTTTAATGCTCATGCTAGAACTCATGGTAGGACTTGATGTGTATGGGGCTGATTTGTGCATGTGTTTAGGTTTGGAAGCTTAGTCAAGTAGGCAACCTAGGCTTTGATACCAAATGATGTATATATATAAGAGAGCGCAAATGACCAAGCTAAGTATTTTTGTGGTTTTTATAATTGAGAAAACAGGGAAAGTAAAAAGGATAGTTCAAGACTTGACTTTTGAGATAATCCAATGGAGCCACTCAAGCCAAACCTTGGGCAATCCCTTAATCCAATCTAGGATACAGAAGTTAATCAGCACCTAAATGAGAATAAGAGACCTAGAACACCACTTGAGATTGCCAACACTCAAGATATAGAACCAGGTTTTGAACACACAAATGAGAATCCACTCAAATGTTGAATTTGTATTACTTAATCTGAAAGTTGATGAATAATGACTCTAAACTATGGCCCTTATATAGTAGAGGCCTTACACATGAAATGGTAGAAGAAAAATGCATGAAAGGGTGTGAAGAAAACAAGTAAATTTGCTGCAGCTACATTCGGACGCACCAAGGGTGAAGAGGTGTGTCTCTTGATGTCTTTTGGTGTAAAAAGAGTGTAGCAGCAAAGGGGATTCATGCACCCATAATTCTCACACTTCTTGGCCTTGCTAGAGGAGGGGATACATGGGTTTGGAAGAGGCACCAAGCAGCAAAGCCGAAATGGGAAGGAAAACACATGCTTCTCGCGTTTTGTAATAAATGAGTTCACATCAGCAGCAAGCCCAATTTTCAGGAGGCATATCTCTCTAAATACTGAACCAAATTCGATGATCTTGGGCTTGTTGGAAAACTTAGGATGTCTAGCTTCTAGGGAATCCAATTTTACTACTATTGGACCAGCCGATCAAACGTTATGGCCCAAATAGTGAAGGCTGTCCAAACTGTCCTGCGCCAGGATACCGTGTGCTTGTGGGCTGAACTTGACCAACCAAATGAACTCCAATTTAAGCATGGTTGGTCCTGTTAGAATGCTCATTTCTTAGGCTTGATTAATGTAAGGATCATCAGAATTTTGGCCCATTACATGTTACTGCAAAAGGGTAACAAAAATTCGGTGTGAGGAGGATGAACTAGGCGTGAACTCACAAGGCAAGTTCACGGCTTTTCTGCACAAAATAGCGAACTCCTTGACTTCTTTGAGCTTTGTTGGATCTTCCTTGAGCTCAATAATAGTAGTCAGATTTATGGGCATGGTGCATGATGCTCTTAATCCCCATTTGGAAATCCCTTTTGAAAAAGGCACTTTGAAGTTCAACATAAACTCCTTAAAGTGTCTTGTATCATGGAATTCATATAATGGAACCAAAAGTGAATGTTTCTAGGCATGATTTTGTTGGACTTCTACCTTCCTTGAAGTGGAGTTTGAGAAATGGAAATGAACCCCTTTCATTAACTCAAGCCGGGTATGAAACTGAGTTTGTGTTTGGATTTTTGAGTAGGATGGATTTCTGGGAGGGTGAGGGGCGTACCAGACCTAGGAAAAGCCAAGCTCTGATACCAAATATGATGTACCCCCAAGGGTTAATGCTCAAACTCAAATTAAGAGTGAAAGCGTAAAACCAAGAGAGAATACAATCAAGGAAAAACCAAGGAAAGTGGGATGTTAGAGGCTGGTTGTGAGGCAACAACAACATGAGATAGGGATGGGATTTAGAATCAAGGGATTCTAAATGGGAAAAGGAAAAGGAACTTGAAATATCTTCAAAGCATTAAATGAAAACAATCTAGACAGCAAGAACACACGGCCTTTGATGTATCTCACCTTGCACTTGCCAAGGAGGTGAAAGGGAGGAAAAGTAGGCGTGTGAGGATGAGAAGAAGAGCAAGTTGATAGAACAAGTGCCTTCAAGAGATAATCCAAGAGGAGCCACTCTTGTTGGGCCCTTGGGCAATCTCCTTAGATCAATTAGGATACAAAATCACCACCTAATTGAGATAAAGAGACCTGGATGATGCATATTCCCATATGCATCATTTTTATTCAAGGTCAACTTCCAAGAAGAAAAGTGTCAAACAAGAGCGTGCATGGGAACTCTCACATTTTCTCTTATTATGTGAGTTCAAGGACTTTAGACACCATGAAGTAGTCAAGCAAGTGGCGAAAATCAGGATAAAACTCATATTCCTTCCGAAAGAATTGGTGCCCGATTCATCCCTGCAGAAGGTAATTTTTTTTTTTTGGTGCTCATTTTTTGGACTAGCTCAAGTGGACCCACAACTTGAGGGGCCACATGGTTTTGAAGCTTAAGATATCAGCTTTCAAACAAGCCCAATTATGTTTAATTTGGACGTCGTTTGGTTGGGCTAAATATTACTCAAAGAAGACATGTCCTGCTCCAGTCCAGTTCTAATATAGGTGTAATGTTCAGTCCATAACTTTCGCTCTACTTATCCAAATTGAGCAAATGAGCCCATTCTGCAAAATATATTTCCAGGGCTTTCTAACAAGCCCAGAATCACCGGAGTTGGACGTGTGTGCTGAGAGTTATGCTCAGTTGAAGTGGAGGCTGCTGCAAGGATTAAATGCTGGGCAAATGAAGAGACTTTGGTTACATGACATCATGTGGATGATATCATGCACGACTTGGAGTGTTCTAGATGGATGTCTTCAGCTGATTGGAAGCCTAGAATATTCTTTGTAACCTCCCCACCCCTTTATGTTGAGTCTTTTCCACTTTCCATGCCTTTTCAATTTTCTAGTTTTAATTGCTGGGAGTTTTTAAGTCTTTTGGTTATCTTTGTTTAGCCTATAAATAGGTGGGTTATGTAGTTGCATTTGGAATTCAGAGTTGTAAGCTTTTCCAAGAGTAGTACAAACACCTTGAGAGTGATTCTCATTTGTGTCCAAAAAAATCCCTAGTTCTATATCTTGAACTTTGGCAAGTTCAAGTGGTATTCTAGGTTCTCTTTTCTTTCTCAATTGGAGTGATTCCTTGGTGAAGACAAGAGGATTTGCCCAAGATCAAGTCCTTGAGTGGCTCCGCGAAGGATTATCTCAAGTGCAAGGTCTTGTTTATCCTTTGTTCTTTTTTGTTATTATTTTCATTCCATCCCAATCAACCTTCCATTTTCTCTTTACTTTGGTTCAATTCTTATTTGGGTTTATTTGAGTTTGATTTGGTTCACTTACCACCCACATATACATCAATTGGTATCAGAGCCTAGGTTGCCATTTGACCAAGTTTGCAACCCAAACACATAACCCACAAAGAACCCTTAAGCTTTCATCCATCATGATTTCTCTTGGGAACTTGAGAAAAGAGATTGCTTTGATTGAAAAGGAGATGGTCATCCTTGAAACTCCAAAGTTTCGTGGCCAAAAAGAAGATTTCCCTTACTGGATTTCCAAAGTGGATCAAGTCTTCACTCGCTACAGTATTGACGAGCAAGAGAAGTTTAAGGTGGTTATCAAGAAGCTTCGAGGCCATGCGCTTGAATGGTAGGAAAAGTACAAGTATAAGAGGAAGAAGAGAGGGAAAAGTAAGATCACAACATGGGTTAAGTTAAGAGGTAAATTAATGGATACTTTCGCTCCAACCTCTTACTTACACAAGCATCCTTTTCTTTCCTTTGAGGTAAACGGCTTTAATTCCTCTTCTAAAAACCTCCATTTTAACAAGGGAAGTCCAATGAGTGCTTGTAACTCTAGCTCTACTTTCTTTTTTTATTTGGAGAAACTTAACTCCAACAAAGATGAAGAGATCCTTGGAGAAAAAGCTTCAAGCCTAGTTGACCTACCTCCTGTTTTTGATGACTATGGTGATGAAGAGACCTTTGAACTTGAGGGACAAGAAGACTATTCATGCCCTTCGCCACTTGTGCTAGATCACCATTTAGATAAGGGAATAGCATGTGTTGCTCACTTTGATCCTTGTTATGACAATTTCATTGTTCCATTATCCCCACAATTAGAACATGAACTAACCAAACTTATAACCATGGGGGGACAAATGGGAAACACAAGTGAGGGACAACCAAGAGGGATAGATAAGGAAGGCGAACATGGAGAACCCTTGATATTTAAAGAAGGATGTCATGAAAACCATGAGGTGAATTATGACCTCCTTCCCCAAAAGCTCCCATATTGTGAGCGTGACCCCTTTCTTGAGAGGCTTGCTAACCCTTTGAGGTTGAGGACAAACTCAAAACCACCCGGGGAGTATGATGCATATTCCCATATGCATCATTTTTATTTAAGGTCAACTTCCAAGAAGAAAAGGGTCAAACAAGAGCGTGCATGGGAACTCTCATATTTTCTCTTATTATGTGAGTTCAAGGACTTTAGACACCATGAAGTAGTCAAACAAGTGGCGAAAATCTGGATAAAACTCATATTCCTTCCGGAAGAATTGGTGCCCGATTCATCCCTGCGGAAGGTAATTTTTTTGGTGCTCATTTTTTTGGACTAGCTCAAGTGGACCCACAACTTGAGGGGCCACATGGTTTTGAAGCTTAAGATGTCAGCTTTAAAATAAGCCCAATTTTATTTAATTTGGACGTCATTTGATTGGGCGAAGTAGCGCTCAAAGGGAAGTTATCCTGCTCCAGTCCAGTTCTGATATAGGTGTAATGTTCGGACCATAACTTTTGATCTACTTATCCCAATTGAGCAAATGAGCCCATTCTGGAAAATAGATTTCCAGGGCTTTCCAACACGCCCAGAATCACCTGATTTGGACGTGTGTGCTGAGAGTTATGCTCAGTTGAAGTGGAGGCTGCTGCAAGGATTAAATGCTGGGCAAATGAAGAGACTTTGGTTGCATGACATCGTGTGGATGACATCATGCACGACTTGGAGTATTCTAGATGGATGTCTTCAGCTGATTGGAAGCCTAGAATATTCTTTGTAACCTCCCCCACCCCTTTATGTTGAGTCTTTTCCATTTTCCAAGCCTTTTCAATTTTCTAGTTTTAATTGCTAGGAGTTTTTAAGTCTTTTGGTTATCTTTGGTTAGCCTATAAATAGGTGGGTTATGTAGTTGCATTTAGAATTCAGAGTTGTAAGCTTTTCCAAGAGTAGTACAAACACCTTGAGAGTGATTCTCATTTGTGTCCAAAAAAATCCCTAGTTCTATATCTTGAACTTTGGCAAGTTCAAGTGGTGTTCTAGGTTCTCTTTTCTTTCCCAATTGGAGTGATTCCTTAGTGAAGACAAGAGGATTTACCCAAGATCAAGTCCTTGAGTGGCTCCGCGAAGGATTATCTCAAGTGCAAGGTCTTGTTTATCCTTTGTTCTTTTTTGTTATTATTTTCATTCCATCTCAATCAACCTTCCATTTTCTCTTTACTTTGGTTCAATTTTATTTGGGTTTATTTGAGTTTGATTTGGTTCACTTACCACCCACATATACGTCACTAGACACCACTTAAGTTGCAACACTTAAGATATAGAACTAGGAATTTGAGAGAGACAAAGCTCAAGTTTGTATTCAAGTTGGCAAAAGACCCTTACAAAAAAGAAGAGAGGGGGTATTTATAGCCCAACACCTCCCTTTACTCGGCCAAGGGGCTGCAAACAAGCTGAAAAGTGACTAAATGACTAAGCCTAGGCTAGATTACAAGTACAAATTGAATAAACAAGTTATCTAGCCTAACCTTGACACATCACTAGCTTAATTAATCTCAAAATTGAGGTGTCAAGCATCTAATAACCTTGGTGCAGCACCTTAGGGCCTTGAACCTGCCATAAGTACAAGAGTTCACTCCAAAAACAAGGGGCAGCCGGTTCCCCTCTTTACCCGGTTAGAAGGAATTTCCTTCCCTCTTTTGCTGGATAAAAGAAGTACAAGCTGGTCCCTTAGCTCACCTTTAGGGCCATGATTTGATAAATATTTAGATGCCTTTTCATACCCTAAAGTTTGACAAAAGTTGGAGTTGAATAGGTCAACCAATCAGACCCTTATTTCGGACTGTGCTGGATTGCACCCTGCAGTGCACTGTCTTCGGTTTTTGGCTTGGTTGACTAACCAAATGAACTCCAAATGCTTTGCAAAAGGTCTTGTTGGAAAGCTAAGATCTTAAGCTTACAGGGGGTTGTGCGTGCAGGAAATTTCCCCTTCTACATTTTGCTCCAACAGAGAAATAAGATCAGCCAGAAGTGGTATGAACTGGGAAGTTCACTTTCTTCTTTGTGCATGTGATTTCTGACTAAGGCATGAACTTCTTTAGCCTCCTTGGACTCCCTGGCAGGGGATGGATCATTGGTAATGGTTTTTGGAGGTTTGGTTGGATGGTTCCCATCCTCCTCCACAAGTGAGTTGGAGTTTGGCCTCAAACTTGGGATTTCTTCATTCTCTTTGAAGTATGGATTGAGGTCAGCCACATTGAAGGTGGTATTGACCCCATACTCACTGGGCAAGTCCACCTTGTAGGCATGAGGCCCGACCTTCTCCAATATCTCAAAGGGACCATCCGATCTCGGCATGATTTTGGACTTGCGTTTGCTTGAAAACCTTTCCTTCCTCAAGTGGATCCACACTAAGTCCCCCGGTTGGAAATGGACCTCCCTCTTGTGCTTGTTGGCTTGATGCATGGCTTGGGCATTAGCTTTCTCAATCCTCTCCCGAACTTGAGCGTAAAGGTCTTTGATCTCTTTGGCTCTTTTCTCGGCCTCCCAACTAAACTTGCTAGGTGTGGGAATGGGAGTGTGATCCAAGGGTGTTTTTGGATTGTATCCATAGACCACTTGGAAAGGGGGAGAGGTGGGTGGCTTTGCTTGGTGCCCGATTGAAAGCAAACTCCGCATGAGGTAAGAGTTCATCCCAAGCCTTGATGTTCTTCTTCACAAGTACCCTAAGCAAGGTTCCCAAAGTCCAGTTAGTCACCTCAGTTTGGCCATCGGTTTGGGGGTGACAAGTGGTACTAAACTTGAGGTGTGTCCCCATCTTTCTCCAAAGTGTGAGCCAAACTAAGGAACTTAGTGTCCCTATCTGAAACCATGCTCTTGGGGATGCCATGAAGTCTCACAATCTCCTTGAAGTAGAGATTGGTTATGTGGGAGGCATCATGGGTGGTGTGATAAGGAACAAAGTGGGCCATTTTGAAGAATCGGTCCACCACCACCATGATGGAGTCCTTGCTTCTTTAAGTGCGAGGCAAACCCATGATGAAGTCCAAGCTAATGTCTTCCCATGGAGCTAAAGGTACGGGCAAAGGAGAGTAGAGGCCGCGGGGAAGGACATGGCTCTTAGCCATGTGACAAATTGAGCACCTTTTGATGAAGTGTTCCACATCTTTAGCCATCTTCGGCCAATAATAATGCCCCTTGAGCATTGAACAAGTCTTCTCTACCCCAAAGTGACCGGATAGAGCACCACCATGAAGCTCTTGGATTAGTAACTCTCTAAACCCACAGTTGGGTATGCAAAGCCGTGTCCCCTTAAAAGGAAAGCCGTAGGGATGGTTGGCACATTTGACATAGATCTCCTTGAAGTCCTCATCATTGGCATACATCCCTTTGATGATTTCAAACCCAAGTACCTTGGATTCTAGGACCGAAAGGAGAAAGTATCTCCTTGAGAGCGCATCCGCTCCCTTGTTCAACTTGCCGGCCTTGTGATGTGTCATGAAGTTGAATGCTTGGAGGTACTCTGATGTATATGTGGGTGGGCAAGTGAACCAAATCAAACTCCAACTCAAATAAGCCAAATTGGAAAGAGAAATGAAAGATGGATGAGATGGATGAAGAACTTCACTACACAAGAAAAAGGGATAGAACAAGATCTTGTAATTGAGATAATCCTTCACGGAGCCACTCAATGACTTGATCTTGGGCTAATTCTCTTGTCTTAACCAAGGAATCACTCCAATTGGAAAAGGAAGAGAACCTAGAACACCACTTGAATTAGCCAAATTCAAGATATAGAACTAGGAATTTTTGAGACACAAATGAGAATCACTCTCAAAGGTGCTTGTATTACTTTGGAAATCTCTTACCATGCTGAATGATTAGCTTCACATGCCCCTCCCCTTTTATAGACTCAGCAAAAGACAATCAAAAGACTCAAATAACTCCTAACAATTAAAACTAGCTAATGAAAAGTCTAAGAAAAATGAAAAGACACATCATAAAAGGGGGTGGGGGAGGTTACAAGGAATATTCTAGGATTTTTGCAGCTGATTACATCAATCTAGAAGCATCTAAAACGTGCACAATATCAGCCACACAAATATATGTAACCTAAGACTCTTCATATTCCCAGCATTAATCCTTGCAACTGCCTCAACTTCAACAGAGCATAACTTCCAGAATACTCGGCCAAATCACGCGTTCTTGGGCTTGTTAGAAAGCCCTGGAAGTCTATTTTCCAGAATGGGCTCATTTGCTCAATTTGGATAAGCGGTTTGAAAGTTATGGCCCAAACAATGCACCTATCTCAGACTGGACTGGATCAGCATAACGTATCTTTGAGTGATATTTTGCCCAATCAAATGATGTCCAAATTAAACAAACTTGGGCTTATTTGAAAGCTGAAATCTTAAACTTCAAAACCATGTGGAGCCTCAAGTTGTGGGACCACTTTAGGTAGGCCAAAAGTGCACACAAAAAGCGGGAAATTTCTGGATGAAGGCGGAACTACCTCTTCGGGTATGAACGCCAATTTCCGGCAAAGTTTTGCAACTTCTTTGACTTCTTCATGGTGTCTAAAGTCCTTGAACTCGCATAATAAGAGAAAATATGAGAGTTCCCATGCACGCTCTTGTTTGACACTTTTCTTCTTGGAAGTTGACCTTAAATAAAAATAAAAATAAAAATGATGCATATGGGAATATGCATCATACTCCCCGGGTGGTTTTGAGTTTGTCCTCAAACTCAATGGGTTAGCAAGCTTCTCAAGAAAGGAGTCACGCTCACAATATGGGAGCTTTTGGGGAAGGAGGTCACAGGGCATCACCTCTAGAGAGATATAGAAGAGGGTGAGGGGAGGATGATAAAACGGGTCATACCTGGTGAGGAGAAGAGGCGGAAGTGGGAAATCTTCTTTGGGGGCAAGGGTTTGGGAAGGATGAATGAGGGTTAAGGCTTGTCGGTCCTTTTGTGGTTCGAAGGGTTGGGAAGGTTGAATGGGGGTTAAGGTGAATTCTTCTTGGGTCAAGAGTTGCTCAACTTCTTCAATAACCATACAAGGCTTCATCACTTCAAGGTCTTTGACTACATGCTCTTCAATTCTTGGGGTTATGCTCAAATTCACCTCATTATCTTCTTGGCACCCTTCTTCGGTGAAGGATTATCTCAATTACAAGATCTTGTTCTATCCCTTTTTCTTGTGTAGTGAAGTTCTTCATCCATCTCATCCATCTTTCATTTCTCTTTCCAATTTGGCTTATTTGAGTTGGAGTTTGATTTGGTTCACTTGCCCCACATCTACATCTACTCAACCCACTTGGCATGGCGGGGATTGAGCTTATGTTGGCCTTGAATGAATTTGAGGGCTTCATGGTCCGAGTGCAAGATGGATTCGGCCCCCACTAGGTAGTGCCTCCAATGTTCCAAAGCTCGAACTATTGCATAGAACTCTTTATCGTAGGTGGAGTACTTCCTCTTGGCGTCATTCAACTTCTCACTAAAGAATGCAATGGGCTGTTTTTCTTGAGACAAAACAGCTCCTATGCCCACTCCGGAGGCATCACACTCCACCTCAAAGACCTTGGAGAAACTCGGTAGTGCTAGGATAGGAGCACTTGTGAGTCTCCTCTTGATTTCCTCGAATGCCAATTGAGCTTGTTCATTCCACTCAAAGGTCTTTCCCTTGATAACCTCGGTCATGGGGGTGATAATTGAGCTAAAATCCTTCACAAACCTCCTATAGAAGGAAGCCAAACCATGGAAGCTTCGGACTTGTTGTATAGAGGTGGGAGTAGGCCACTCACGGATGGCCTTGACCTTGCCTTCATCAACATGGATGCCTTCAGCCGAAACCACATAACCCAAGAAGATGACTTGGGGTGTGAAGAAATGACATTTCTCAAGATTACCATAGAGCTTCTCTTTAGCCAAAATGCTCAAGACTTGGTGAAGGTGGCTTGCATGCTCTTGTTCATTCCGGCTATACACAAGAATGTCATCGAAATAGACGACAACAAACTTGCCTATGACCGGCCGAAGCACCTCATTCATAAGTCTCATGAAGGTGCTTGGTGCATTAGTTAAGCCGAATGGCATGACTAACCACTCATATAGGCTTCCCTTGGTTTTGAAGGCCGTTTTCCATTCATCCCCTTCAAAAATCCGGATTTGGTAATAGCCACTTCTAAGGTCAATTTTGGAGAAGATAGTGGCGCCATGAAGCTCATCAAACAAGTCCTCCAACCTTGGGATAGGGTACCGATATTTGATGGTGATCTTATTGATAGCTCGACTATCAACACACATTCGCATACTCCCGTCTTTCTTGGGTACAAGTAGGGCCGGAACGGCACATGGGCTTAGACTCTCACGGATTAGACCCTTGGCTAGGAGATCATCAACTTAACGTTGGACTTCTTGAGTTTCTTGGGGATTCATCCTATAGGCCGATTTGTTCGGGAGAATGGAACCGGGCACAAGGTCAATTTTGTGTTGGATGGACCATTTGGGTGGCAAACCATGAGGTATCTATTGAGGGAAGACATGTTAAAAGGTGTGTAGGAGGGGGGTAAGCATGGGATGGTGGGAGACCGAGGTTAAGGCCAGTTCTTGGCCTAGCAATATCCATTCTTTGTAAGGTGCAAACTCATGCATTTGGGATTTGAGGAGGGTAGTGAGAAAGACATCTCTTTGTGGGTTTTCCTTGGGCTTAGAGGGGGTGGTTGATTTGATGGGGGTGAGGGTGATCCTTTTGTGGTCCTTGGTGAAGGTGTAGGTATTCATATGGCCATCATGCATGACCCTCATATCAAAGAGCCAAGGGCGACCCAACAAGACATGGCACGCATCCATGGAGACAATGTCACACCAAACCTCATCTTTATAAGCCTTTCTAATGCTTAAGGATAAGAGGCACCGAGACGAGATTTACAAACCTTTGCTTTGATTGAGCCATTGGATGGTGCATGGCTTTGGATGGGGAGTCACCAGGAGTTTGAGTTTATCCACCATAGATTGTGAGGCCACATTGGCACAACTTCCCCCATCAATGATAAGGGAACACACTGTGCCGCCTACGGTGCACCTTGTATGGAAGATGGACTCTCTTTGTTCGAGCTCATCATGGGAAGCTAGACCACTTAAGGCCCTTCGAATGACCAAAAGTTCTCCTTCATCCGGACCTTCTTTCACTTCTTCTAGGGACTCATTCGGTCCTTGTTCTTCCTCTTCTTCATTCTCCCCATTAAGCTCCTCAAAGGAAGCTTGAAATTCGGCCAAGGTGACAACTCTTTTGTTTGGGAACTCGGAGGCAATGTGCCCTAACCCTTGACACCAAAAACACCTCCATCTATCTTCCGGTTTGGGGGGGTTTCTTTGAGGCGTGTTTTGGGCATTTGAGGGGTTTGGCCGTGGGGGTGGTGGAGCTTGTGGTTTAGGATTTGTGTTTGGGGGTCTTTGAAAGGGATAAGACCGAGTAGGGGGAGGAGGTTTGGACATAATCCCCTTCCCTTTAGCTTTGCGGTGTTGTTCAACTTTGTATGCTAGGGAACTAAGCTCATCAAGAGAAGAGTACAGATGTAGCTCAATAATATGGGCAATTTGATCATCCAATCCACTCAAATACCTTACAAGGGTTTGACTCTCATCTTCCCTTAAGTTACATTTCAAGAGGAGTTGTTCGAACTCCCTAGTATACTCTTCCACACTCTTGGTGCCTTGTTTGAGGTTATGGAGTTTGAGGTAGTTGTCATGTAGTGGTTGGGTAGGAATTTGGCCTTTAGTTTGTCTCTTATTTGTGCCCAAGTTCGGATTTTTCCTTTCCCCTTCCTTGCCCTTTTGGCCACTAAGTTAGCCTAGCAAATTGAAGCATATTTGCGAAGCTTAAGGGCTATAAGTTTTACCTTTTTCTCATCCGGGATGTCTTTGCAGTCGAACACCCTCTCAACCGTTCGAAGCCAATCTAAGAACTCATCCGGGTCTAGGTGGCCTTCATACTCGGGTATGTCGACCTTGAAGTCAAGGTTGCCACCTCCACTAGGTCGGGACGGTCTTCCTCCCTCGTCTTCCTCACTAGATGATTCATGAGGATAGCTTCCTTCTTCCTCGGGATTAATCCGAGGTCCTTGTTCCATGGGGCTTCTAGAGTCCCTCAAACTTCTCCTCTTTTCTTCTAGGAGTTAGCCTAGTTGAGTTTGGAGATACTTGACCCTAGCCTCCAACTCGGCCTTCTCCTTAAGGGCGACCTCTGCCACTTGTTCCAGCGTGAGGCTTGAAGACATGGTGTTAATAGGGTGGGAGATATGGTGTTTTGGTTCGTAGCTCAATAATATGGGCAATTTGATCATCCAATCCACTCAAATACCTTACAAGGGTTTGACTCTCATCTTCCCTTAAGTCACATTTCAAGAGGAGTTGTTCGAACTCCCTAGTATACTCTTCCACACTCTTGGTGCCTTATATGAGGTTATGGAGTTTGAGGTAGTTGTCATGAAGGTAGTGGTTGGGCAGGAATTTGGCCTTTAGTTTGTCTCTTATTTGTGCCCAAGTTTGGATTTTTCCTTTCCCCTTCCTTGCCCTTTTGGCCGCTAAGTTAGCCCAGCAAATTGAAGCATATTTGCGAAGCTTAAGGGCTACAAGTTGTACCTTTTACTCATCCGGGATGTCTTTGCAGTCGAACACCCTCTCAACCGTTCGAAGCCAATCTAGGAACTCATCCGGGTCTAGGTGGCCTTCATAGTCGGGTATGTCGACCTTGAAGTCAAGGTTGCCACCTCCACTAGGTCGGGACGGTCTTCCTCCCTCGTCTTCCTCACTAGATGATTCATGAGGATAGCTTCCTTCTTCCTCGGGATTAATTCGAGGTCCTTGTTCCATGGGGCTTCTAGAGTCCCTCAAACTTCTCCTCTTTTCTTCTAGGAGTTGGCCTAGTTGAGTTTGGAGATACTTGACCCTAGCCTCCAACTCGGCCTTCTCCTTAAGGGCGACCTCTGCCACTTGTTCCAGCGCGAGGCTTGAAGACATGGTGGTAATAGGGTGGGAGATGTGGTGTTTTGGTTCGGTTAGCAAAGGGCACGGTGTGGCCGTGCTAGGTTGCTGGAATCAAATGGGTGTAGTGGGCAGGAGGCACGTTCGTGCCGAACGGCACGGGGTACCCGTGCTGAAATTCTGTTCGGGGCACGGCACGAACGTGCGAAGGAGAGGAAGGGAGATGTGTTTAAAGGTGTTTGTGGCTAAGTGTTTGGGGATCTGTTTGTGGGTGGAAGCAAGCTTAGGAGGGTAGCCAAGGCTCTGATACCAATTGATGTATCTCACCTTGCACTTGCCAAGGACGTGAAAGGGAGGAAAAGTAGGCGTGTGAGGATGAGAAGAAGAGCAAGGTGATAGAACAAGTGCCTTCAAGAGATAATCCAAGAGGAGCCCCTCTTGTTGGACACTTGGGCAATCTCCTTAGATCAATTAGGATACAGAATCACCACCTAATTGAGATAAAGAGACCTAGACACCACTTAAGTTGCCACACTTAAGATATAGAACTAGGAATTTGAGAGAGACAATGCCCAAGTTTGTATTCAAGTTGGCAAAAGACCCTTACAAAAAGGAACAGAGGGGGTATTTATAGCCCAACACCTCCCTTTACTCGGCCAAGGGGCTACAAACAAGCTGAAAAGTGACTAAATGACTAAGCCTAGGCTAGACTACAAGTACAAATTGAATAAACAAGTGATCTAGCCTAACCTTGACACCTCACTAGCTTAATTAATCTCAAAATTGAGGTGTCAAGCATCTAATAACCTTAGTGCAGCAGCTTAGGGCCTTGAACCTGCCATAAGTACAGGAGTACACCCCAAAAACAAAGTGGCAGCCGGTTCCCCTCTTTACCCGGTTAGAAGGAATTTCCTTCCTTCTTTGGCTAGATAAAAGAAGTACAAGCTGGTCCCTTAGCTCACCTTTAGGGCCATGATTTGATAAATATTTAGATGCCTTTTCATACCCTAAAGTTTGACAAAAGTTGGAGTTGAATAGGTCCACCAATCAGACCCTTATTTCGGACTGTGCTGGATTGCGCCTTGCAGTGCACTGTCTTCGATTTTTGGCTTGGTTGACTGACCAAATGAACTCCAAATGCTTTTCAAAAGGTCTTGTTGGAAAGCTAAGATCTTAAGCTTAAAGGGGGTGGTGCGTGCAGGAAATTTTCCCTTCTACATTTGCTCCAACAGAGATACAAAACCGGCCAGAAATGGTATGAACTGGGCAGTTCACTTTCTTCTTTGTGCATGTGATTTCTGACTAAGGCATGAACTTCTTTAGCCTCCTTGGACTCCCTAGAAGGGGATGGCTCATTGGTAATGGTTTTGGGAGGTTTGGTTGGATGGTCCCCATCATCCTCCACAAGTGAGTTGGAGTTTGGCCTCAAACTTGGGATTTCTTCATTCTCTTCGAAGTATGGACTGAGGTCAGCCACATTGAAGGTGGTAGAGACCCCATACTCATTGGGTAAGTCCACCTTGTAGGCATTAGGCCCGACCTTCTCTAATATCTCAAAGGGACCATTCGATCTCGGCATGATTTTGGACTTGCATTTGCTTGGAAACCTTTCCTTCCTCAAGTGGATCCACACTAAGTCCCCCGGTTGGAAATGGACCTCCCTCTTGTGCTTGTTGGCTTGATGCATGGCTTGGGCATTAGCTTTCTCAATCCTCTCCTGAACTTAAGCATGAAGGTCTTTGATCTCTTTGGCTCTTTTCTCGGCCTCCCAATTAAACTTACGAGGTGTGGGAATGGGAGTGAGATCCAAGGGTATTTTTGGATTGTGTCCATAGACCACTTGGAAGGGGGAGAGGTAGGTGGCTTTGCTTGGTGCCCGATTGAAAGCAAACTCCACATGAGGTAAGAGTTCATCCCAAGCATTGATGTTCTTCTTCATAAGTACCCTAAGCAAGGTTCCCAAAGTCCGGTTAGTCACCTCAGTTTGGCCATCGGTTTGGGGACGACAAGTGGTACTAAACTTGAGGTGTGTCCCCATCTTTCTCCAAAGTGTGAGTCAATCTAAGGAACTTAGTGTCCCTACCTAAAACCATGCCCTTGGGGATGCCATGAAGTCTCACAATCTCCTTAAAGTAGAGATTGGTTATGTGGGAGGCATCATGGGTGGTGTGACAAGGAACAAAGTGGGCTATTTTGGAGAATCGGTCCGCCACCACCATGATGGAGTCCTTGCTTCTTTGAGTGCGAGGCAAACCCGTGATGAAGTCCAAGCTAATGTCTTCCCATGGAGCTAAAGGTACGGGCAAAGGAGAGTAGAGGCTGTGGGGAAGGACATGGCTCTTAGCCATGTGACAAATTGAGCACCTTTTGATGAAGTGTTCCACATATTTAGCCATCTTCGGCCAATAATAATGCTTCTTGAGCATTGAACAAGTCTTCTCTGCCCCAAAGTGACCGGATAGAGCACCACTATGAAGATCTTGGATTAGTAACTCTCTAAACCCACACTTGGGTATGCAAAGCCGTGTCCCCTTAAAAAAAAAACCCCTCTAGGACATGGAAGATGCCGTAGGGATGGTTGGCACATTTGACATAGATCTCGTTGAAGTCCTCATCATTGGCATACATCCCTTTGACGATTTCAAACCCAAGTACCTTGGATTCTAGGACCGAAAGGAGAAACTATCTCCTTGAGAGCGCATCCGCTCCCTTGTTCAACTTGCCGGCCTTGTGATGTATCATGAAGTTGAATGCTTGGAGGTGCTCAACCCACTTGGCCTGGCAGGGATTAAGCTTATCTTGGCCTTGAATGAATTTGAGGGCTTCATGGTCCGAGTGCAAGATGAATTCGGCCCCCACTAGGTAGTGCCTCCAATGTTCCAAAGCTCGAACTATTGCATAGAACTCTTTATCGTAGGTGGAGTACTTCCTCTTGGCGTCATTCAACTTCTCACTAAAGAATGCAATGGGCTGTTTTTCTTGAGACAAAACAGCTCCTATGCCTACTCCGGAGGCATCACACTCCACCTCAAAGACCTTGGAGAAACTCGGTAGTGCTAGGATAGGAGCACTTGTGAGTCTCCTCTTGATTTCCTCGAATGCCAATTGAGCTTGTTCATTCCACTCAAAGGTCTTTCCCTTGATAACCTCGGTCATGGGGGTGATAATTGAGCTAAAATCCTTCACAAACCTCCTATAGAAGGAAGCCAAACCATGGAAGCTTCGGACTTGTTGTATAGAGGTGGGAGTAGGCCACTCACGGATGGCCTTGACCTTGCCTTCATCAACATGGATGCCTTCAGCCGAAACCACATAACCTAAGAAGATGACTTGGGGTGTGAAGAAATGACATTTCTCAAGATTACCATAGAGCTTCTCCTTAGCCAAAATGCTCAAGACTTGGTGAAGGTGGCTTGCATGCTCTTGTTCATTCCGGCTATACACAAGAATGTCATCGAAATAGACGACAACAAACTTGCCTATGACCGGCCTAAGCACCTCATTAATAAGTCTCATGAAGGTGCTTGGTGCATTAGTCAAGCCGAATGGCATGACTAACCACTCATATAGGCCTCCTTTGGTTTTGAAGGCCGTTTTCCATTCATCCCCTTCAAAAATCCGGATTTGGTAATAGCCACTTCTAGGTCGATTTTGGAGAAGATAGTGGCGCCATGAAGCTCATCAAGCAAGTCCTCTAACCTTGGGATAGGGTACCGATATTTGATGGTGATCTTATTGATAGCTCGATTATCAACACACATTCGCATACTCCCGTCTTTGTCGGGTACAAGTAGGGCCGGAACGGCACATGGGCTTAGACTCTCACGGATTAGACCCTTGGCTAGGAGATCATCAACTTAACACTGGACTTCTTAAGTTTCTTGGGGATTCATCCTATAGGCCGGTTTGTTTGGGAGAATGGAACCGGGCACAAGGTCAATTTTGTGTTGGATGGACCGTTTGGGTGGTAAACCATGAGGTGTCTCTTGAGGGAAGACATGTTGAAAGGTGTGTAGGAGGGGGTGAGCATGGGATGGTGGGAGACCGAGGTTAAGGCCGGTTCTTGGCCTAGCAATATCCATTCTTTGTAGGGTGGAAACTCATGCATTTGGGATTTGAGGAGGGTAGTGAGAAAGACATCTCTCTGTGGGTTTTCCTTGGGCTTGGAGGGGGTGGTTGATTTGATGGGAGTGAGGGTGATTCTTTTGTGGTCCTTGGTGGAGGTGTAGGTATTCATACGGCCATCATGCATGACCCTCCTATCAAAGAGCCAAGGGCGACCCAACAAGACATGGCACGCATCCATGGGGACAATGTCACACCAAATCTCATCTTTATAAGCCTTTCCAATGCTTAAGGACAAGAGGCACTGAGACGAGATTTGCAAACCTTTGCTTTGATTGAGCCATTGGATGGTGTATGGCTTTGGATGGGGAGTCACCGGGAGTTTGAGTTTATCCACCATAGATTGTGAGGCCACATTTGCACAACTTCCCCCATCAATGATAAGGGAACACACTTTGCCGCCTACGGTGCACCTTGTATGGAAGATGGACTCGCTTTGTTCGAGCTCATCATGGGAAGCTAGACCACTTAAGGCCCTCCGAATGACCAAAAGTTCTCCTTCATCCGGATCTTCTCCCACTTCTTCTAGGGACTCATTCCGTCCTTGTTCTCCCTCTTCTTCATTCTCCCCATTAAGCTCCTCTAAGGAAGCTTGAAATTCGGCCAAGGTGACAACTCTTTTGTTTGGGCACTCGGAGGCAATGTGCCCTAACCCTTAACACCGAAAAAACCTCCTTCTATCTTCCGGTTTGGGGGGGTTTCTTTGAGATGTGTTTTGGGCATTTGAGGGGTTTGGCCGTGGGGGTGGTGGAGCTTGTGGTCTAGGATTTGTGTTTGGGGGTTTTTGAAAGGGATAAGACCGAGTAGGGGGAGGAGGTTTGGATATAATCCCCTTCCCTTTAGCCTTGCGGTGTTGTTCAACTTTGTATGCTGGGGAACTAGGCTCATCAAGAGAAGAGTACGGATGTCGCTCAATAATATGGGCAATTTGATCATCCAATCCACTCAAATACCTTACAAGGGTTTGACTCTCATCTTTCCTTAAGTCACATTTCAAGAGGAGTTGTTCGAACTCCCTAGTATACTCTTTCACACTCTTGGTGCCTTGTTTGAGGTTATGGAGTTTGAGGTAGTTGTCAGGAAGGTAGTGGGTGGGTAGGAATTTGGCCTTTAGTTCGTCTCTCATTTGTGCCCAAGTTCGGATTTTTCCTTTCCCCTTCCTTGCCCTTTTGGCCACTAAGTTAGCCCACCAAATTGAAGCATATTTGCGAAGCTTAAGGGCTACAAGTTTTACCTTTTTCTCATCCAGGATGTCTTTGCAGTCGAACACCCTCTCAACCGTTCGAAGCCAATCTAGAACTCATCCGGGTCTAGGTGGCCTTCATAGTCGGGTATGTCGACCTTGAAGTCAAGGTTGCCACCTCCACTAGGTCGGGACGGTCTTCCTCCCTCGTCTTCCTCACTAGATGATTCATGAGGATAGCTTCCTTCTTCCTCGGGATTAATCCGAGGTCCTTATTCCGTGGGGCTTCTAGAGTCCCCCAAACTTCTCCTCTTTTCTTCTAGGAGTTGGCCTAGTTGAGTTTGGAGATACTTGACCCTAGCCTCCAACTCGGCCTTCTCCATAAGGGAGACCTCTGCCACTTGTTCTGGTGTGAGGCTTGAAGACATGGTGGTAATAGGGTGGGAGATGTGGTGTTTTGGTTCGGTTAGCAAAGGGCACGGTCGTGCTATAGGGCACGGTCTGGCCGTGCGAGGTTGCTGGAATCGAATGGGTGCATTGGGCAGGAGGCACGGTCGTGCCGAACGGCACGGGGTGCCCGTGCTGAAATTCTGTTCGGGGCACGGCAAGAACGTGCGAAGGAGAGGAAGGGAGATGTGTTTAAGGGTCTTTGTGGCTAAGTGTTTGGGGATGTGTTTGTGGGTGGAAGCAAGCTCAGGAGGGTAGCCAAGGCTCTAATACCAATTGATGTATCTCACCTTGCACTTGCCAAGGAGGTGAATGGAGGAAAAGTAGGCGTGTGAGGATGAGAAGAAGAGCAAGTTGATAGAACAAGTGCCTTCAAGAGATAATCCAAGGGGAGCCACTCTTGTTGGACACTTGGGCAATCTCCTTAGATCAATTAGGATACAAAATCACCACCTAATTGAGATAAAGAGACCTAGACACCATTTAAGTTGCCACTCTTAAGATATAGAACTAGGAATTTGAGAGAGACAAAGCTCAAGTTTGTATTCAAGTTGGCAAAAGACCCTTACAAAAAGGAAGAGAGGGGGTATTTATAGCCCAACACCTCCCTTTACTCGGCCAAAGGGCTACAAACAAGCTGAAAAGTGACTAAATGACTAAGCCTAGGCTAGATTACAAGTACACATTGAATAAACAAGTGATCTAGCCTAACCGTGACTCCTCACTAGCTTAATTAATCTCAAAATTGAGGTGTCAAGCATCTAATAACCTTAGTGCAGAAGCTTAGGGCCTTGAACTTGCCATAAGCACAAGAGTGCACTCCAAAAACAAGGTGGCAACCGGTTCCCCTCTTTACTCGGTTAGAAGGAATTTCCTTCCTTCTTTGGCTGGATAAAAGAAGTACAAGCTGGTCCCTTAGCTCACCTTTAGGGCCATGATTTGATAAATATTTAGATACCTTTTCATACCCTAAAGTTTGACAAAAGCTGGAGTTGAATGGGTCAACCAATCGGACCCTTATTTCGGACTGTGCTGGATTGCGCCCTGCAGTGCACTGTCTTCGGTTTTTGGCTTGGTTGACTAACCAAATGAACTCCAAATGCTTTGCAAAAGGTCTTGTTGGAAAGCTAAGATCTTAAGCTTACAGGGGGTTGTGCGTGCAGGAAATTTCCCCTTCTACATTTTGCTCCAACAGAGAAATAAGATCAGCCAGAAGTGGTATGAACTGGGAAGTTCACTTTCTTCTTTGTGCATGTGATTTCTGACTAAGGCATGAACTTCTTTAGCCTCCTTGGACTCCCTGGCAGGGGATGGATCATTGGTAATGGTTTTTGGAGGTTTGGTTGGATGGTTCCCATCCTCCTCCACAAGTGAGTTGGAGTTTGGCCTCAAACTTGGGATTTCTTCATTCTCTTTGAAGTATGGATTGAGGTCAGCCACATTGAGGGTGGTATTGACCCCATACTCACTGGGCAAGTCCACCTTGTAGGCATGAGGCCCGACCTTCTCCAATATCTCAAAGGGACCATCCGATCTCGGCATGATTTTGGACTTGCGTTTGCTTGGAAACCTTTCCTTCCTCAAGTGGATCCGCACTAAGTCCCTCGGTTGGAAATGGACCTCTCTCTTGTGCTTGTTGGCTTGATACATGGCTTGGGCATTAGCTTTCTCAATCCTCTCCCGAACTTGAGCATGAAGGTCTTTGATCTCTTTGGCTCTTTTCTCGGCCTCCCAACTAAACGTGCTAGGTGTGGGAATGGGAGTGAGATCCAAGGGTGTTTTTGGATTGTATCCATAGACCACTTGGAAGGGGGAGAGGTAGGTGGCTTTGCTTGGTGCCTGATTGAAAGCAAACTCCGCATGAGGAAAGAGTTCATCCCAAGCCTTGATGTTCTTCTTCACTAGCACCCTAAGCAAGGTTCCCAAAGTCCGGTTAGTCACCTCAGTTTGGCCATCGATTTGGGGGTGACAAGTGGTACTAAACATGAGGTGTGTCCCCATCTTTCTCCAAAGTGTGAGCCAAACTAAGGAACTTAGTGTCGCTATCTGAAACCATGCTCTTGGGGATGCCATGAAGTCTCACAATCTCCTTGAAGTAGAGATTGGTTATGTGGGAGGCATCATGGGTGGTGTGATAAGGAACAAAGTGGGCCATTTTGAAGAATCGGTTTGTTTGGGAGAATGGAACCAGGTATGAGGTCTATGTGGTGTTGGATGGTTCTTTGTAGTGGTAAGCCGGGAGGTATTTCCTCGGGAAAGACATGGCTAAAGTGTTCAAGGAGGGAAAGGGCTAGGGGGTGTGATGGAGTGGAGGTTTCGGATTCTTCAAGGGTGGCTAGGATCCACTCCTTGAAGGCCTTGAATTCATGGTGAGAAGCCTTAAGGAGAGGCTCACTTACGGCTAGAAGCATGTCCGAATGGTCATGGCTTGGTTGGGGCTTACTTTTGTGGAGTTGGGAAGGGCTTAATGGGGCAAGGGTGATCTTTTTCCCATCTTTGTGGAAGGTGTAGGTGTTTAGATAGCCATCATGTATGACCTTCCGATCAAACAACCAAGGTCTCCCAAACAAAAGGTGACATGCATCCATGGGGATGATATCACACCACAATTCATCATGATAGTGCTTCCCAATTGAAAATGAAATCAGGCATCTTGAATTAACTTGCAACCCCTTACCTTGATTTAGCCATTGGATGTTGTAGGGGTGAGGATGAGCCGAAGCTTGAAGGCCAAGCTTCTCCACCATAGTCACGGAAGCCACATTTGCACAACTCCCACCATCAATGATGAGGGAGCACACTTTGCTTTGAATGGTGCAACGTGTATGGAAAATGTTCTCCCTTTGTTCTTCATGCTCTCCTCTTTTGGTACTCAAAGCTCTCCTCAATACAAGTAACTCTCCTTCATCCGCTTCCTCAATCACTTCTTCTCGTTCCTCCATGTAATACACACCTTCTCTTTCTTCCTCCTCTTCTCCCTCTTCTTCTCTTCTCTCATCCCACTCGGCCAAGGTGATAACTCTCCTATTTGGACACTCCGAAGCAATGTGCCCAAGACCTTGACACTTGAAACATCTCCTTTGGTCATTTGGATTAGGGTTGGGACGGTTTTGGGAAGGTGGAGTCTTTTGTGGGACTTGGTTATTTTGTGGAGGTGAGGGTGTAGTAACCGTGGGTTTGGGAGGTGGATAAGAGCTCCCCTTGTTGAAAGGTTGGCTCTTGGGAAAGGGTTTGGGAGGTTCTCTTTTGTAGAGCTTGGATTTCCTTTGTTGCTCAACTTTGTGGGCTAAGACACACACCTCATCAAAAGTGGTGTATTGTTGCAATTCCACCACATGGGCATACCTAGGATCTAACCCACCCAAATATCTCACTATGGTTTGCTCTTCGGGCTCTCTCAAGTGACACTTGATTAATAACTTCTCAAATTCCCTAGTGTACTCCTCAACACTCAAGTTCCCCTGGGTGAGATTGTGAAGTTGGGAATAATTGTCTTGTAGGTAAGATGGGGGTAGGAAACGGGCTTTGAGTTTGGTTTTCATCTTTTCCCATGTTCGCATCTTTCCCTTCCCTTGCCTAACTCTCTTAGCACAAAGGTTGGACCACCAAAGAGAAGCATATTTACGAAGTTTAAGGGCCACAAGTTTTACCTTATTTCCCTCGGAAATCTCTTTGTAGTCAAAGATTCTCTCAACGGTTTGCATCCATTCCAAGAACTCATCGGGGTCTAGCTTCCCTTCAAATTCTGGAATCTCCACTCGAATGTCTCCTTGGTGAGAGGTTGTCCGCCTTCCTCTTCTTGATCTTCTATAAGCCTCCTCTTCACTTGACGAGCTCAAGTGTGGGGCTTCTCTTGCTTCCGGCTCGGAGTCGGAGGAGTTAGAAGATCGGGAACTTCTAACCTCCTCCTTTCTGATTAAGTCCAAGGGAAGGATAGCAACCCAGTTAACTCACGTCGAAGGAGGCTAGAAAACAAGCAAACTCTCACGGCCAGGGGTGGCACGGCCGTGCTTGATGGCACGGGGTGACCGTGCCAATTCACTGCCTAGCTTGCCTAGGTAAGTCCCTTTCCACGGTTTGAGATGGCTTTGAAAGGTTAAAGGAAGTTCGATGCAATCAGCTAAGTCAAGGCTTGATTTTTGTGTGGAAAAGAGGAATCAAAGGAGTAAAGGAAGTGAGGAAAGTAATGGGGAATGAAAAACACTAAGAAGATCACCAAAGAGGCTCATGGTTTAAGAGGAGAGAAACCTAGAGCTTGCTTATGAACTTCAAGTGTGTTTAATGAATGTAGGATAGTTCTAAGCTAGATGATTAGATAAGATACACCACTAATCACTTAGCGTAGGGCCCTTAATCTTGGATTAGGATAAGATACACCACCTAATCAAGATCAAGACTCACGTGGTCACCACCTTAATCGGCCACAATTAAGGATAAGCAAGTTAAGTGTTTAAGAAATCTCAAGACACAAAGTCTTTACTCTCAACTTCAATACTCAAAACTTGTTTTTACAAAAGAGCAGCCAAGGCACTTATATAGCCTTGTGATTACATGAAAAGAGCTTTCCTTCTAGGCAAGGAAAGTCATTAAACTAATCCTATGCTTAGTAATACACGGTTTAAGCTAAAACATACATAAGCTGAAAGTTTAAGCTACAAAACACAAGATTTCCTTCTTAAACTCTTTCCTAAGTATTAAGAAACCTTGTTGACTCAATTTCCCTTCAAGGAAGGTAAGAGAGCATGGCTGCCACCTCAAAAGGACTGAAAATTGCATGTGTGCCATGTCATGCTTGAGTGGTCGAATGAGAGCTTGCAAAATGGTGGCGTTTCACTAGCTCCACGTGTCTCTCTCTCAAGTAGCTGAGTGGTGCTTAATCAAGCAGCTCAAAATGACCTGCTTGGCAGCCTTCCACCTTAAGCAAACCCCTTGAAGGAGGAAAACCACCAAGCTAAGCAACCGGGTGTCAAGCAGCCAGTTTCTGCCTCCACTTGCAACGCATGTTTGACACCTCAAATGATGACTATTTGCTACGTTTCTTACATGGTTGGAAACCTCAAGATGTCTAGTTTACCCTCCATTTGGAATCGTAGCATTTGGACGTCATTTGCCCCCTGAACAAACCAGAAAACCAAAACCGTGCATTTTGCAGTGCAATCCGGACAGGTTCAAGAGATGAACTGTTTTAAGTAACCAAATGAATTCCAAATGATATGAAACCAATTGGACTTAAAAGTTAACATCCTGAACTTGATAATCATCCAAAAAACGGACACCAAAATATGCTTTAGGCCGATGTAATAAGATAGCAAAAACCGGGTAAAAATCTGGATGAGAACCCGGGTGTATCACCTTGTGTGTTTGCCATCAAGTGACTCATGGCCGTGACTTTGGAGTTGATTTCTTGATTATTTTGGATCAATGAAACATTTTTAGACCTTGAGGATGGACCTCCATCATTCTCCCCTTGTTGGGAAGATTTGATCCTCAAATCAGAAAGGACGTACTACCCAACAGCAAACAAAGGTGAACTAGGCTGAAAAAGGATCAACTCTTCAAATAAGCTTGGTTTAAACTTTGCTTCTGTATTCCTCACATCAGCCATGTGAAACTGAAGTGGGTGTTGAAATGAATGGATGGGGGGTGGGTTTGGATTTTGCTTTGGGAGAGTAAATTGAGCAAGTTTAGGACCTGAGCATGCGAGATCCTGGATAGATGTGAATGGAATGATTTTGTGGGGAAAGGATGGGATATGGTCTTGCTCCTTTGGAATGAATAACATACAAACATGAATATTCATATGTTGTTCATGCTCTTCTTCATGAAAATTTGGAGACATCTTCTCCAAGAGTAGCATTTCACCTTCATCAGCAGTGATCTCAATTTCTTCAAGGTCTTCTTCTTGAGTTTCTTCCTCCTTTTCTTCCTTTCCAATTGCCTCCCACTCAGCCAGAGTGATGCTTCTTCGATTGACACAATCGGCGGCTATGTGTCCAAATCCTTGGCACTTAAAACATCGGGAAGTGCCATGCTTGGGTTTAAGTTGCGGGGGTAGGCTTTGTAGTGGTGTTTGGTTCTTTTGTGGAGTAGGAAGTGGGGGGGCCATGGGTTTAGGGACAAGGTTTGGGCTCCCCTTGTTGAATGGTTGTTCTTGAGGAAGGAATGTGGGAACTTCTTCACAGGGATGAAATCGAGACCTTCTTTGTTGTTCCACTTTGTGAGCTAAGACACAGATCTCATCAAAAGTGGTGAAGGCTTGCAATTCAACCACGTTGGCTATCCTAGGATCAAGCCCTCCTAGGTAACGAACCATGGTTTGTTCTTCAGGCTCATGAATGTCACATTTGATCATGAGTTTCTCAAACTCACGAGTATATTCTTCAACACTCATCTTGCCTTGATTCAAATGATGAAAGAGCATGTATTGATCTTGGACATACGTAGAAGGCAAAAACCGTGCCTTCATCTTGGCTTTCATTTTGTCCCAAGTAGCAATCTTGCTCTTCCTTTCTCTAGTTCTCTTAGCATTAAGGTTTGTCCACCATAAGGAGGCATATTTCCTTAGTCTAAGAGCAACTATCTTGACTTTCTTATCCTCCGGAATCTCCTTAAACTCAAAGATGCGTTCCACTGTTTGCAACCATTCAATGAACTCATCAGGATCTAACTTACCTTCAAACTCAGGAATTTCAACCTTGAATTCATTAGAGTTGAAAGTAGGCCGTGTCCTTCTTTGTGTTCTTTCGAATGGTACATCCTCTTCAGAGAATGAAGATGCATTGCTAGCTTCCTTTTCATGGCCATAATCCGTCCTAATTTGAATGCTGGGTGGCTCTTGGAACTTTTGCTTTTGTTTCATGTAGTTTCCAAGCTGTTTTCTCAAGTACTCATTTCGAGCCTTGAGTTCTTGATTACTCACACTTATTTCTTGCATTTGCTTGGAAAGAACCTCAAGCCTTTCTTCCACAGACATGCTCGTACTCATTGTAATCGCAGGAATGAACGGCTTGTGTTTGATTGTGTTTGAAATGACTTCAGAGATAAGCTGGGAATGACGTGGGGTTCAGGCCAAGTTCTGAACTTGCTCTGATACCAAAAATGATGTAAGTCCAAGGGAAGGATAGCAACCCAAGTTACTCACGTCGAAGGAGGCTAGAAAACAAGCAAACTCTCACGGCCAGGGGTGGCACGGCCGTGCTTGATGGCACGGGGTGACCGTGCCAATTCACTGCCTAGCTTGCCTAGGTAAGTCCCTTTCCACGGTTTGAGATGGCTTTGAAGGTTAAAGGAAGTTCGATGCAATCAGCTAAGTCAAGGCTTGATTTTGTGTGGAAAAGAGGAATCAAAGGAGTAAAGGAAGTGAGGAAAGTAATGGGGAATGAAAAACACTAAGAAGATCACCAAAGAGGCTCATGGTTTAAGAGGAGAGAAACCTAGGGCTTGCTTATGATCTTCAAGTGTGTTTAATGAATGTAGGATAGTTCTAAGCTAGATGATTAGATAAGATACACCACTAATCACTTAGCTTAGGGCCCTTAATCTTGGATTAGGATAAGATACACCACCTAACCAAAGATCAAGACTCACTTGGTCA
>JAKOGI010003961.1:2500-12500 GCA_029747015.1 Carnegiea gigantea
ATCATATTGTCCGCAGCACATTATCTTAGCCACTTAAAGCGTATCGGCCATAACGGCTAATAATTTTGTTGTGTCTTTTGGTAAAATCATTTATCACATAACTCACACTTTTCTAAACCGTTTTAGGGATTCCCCCGTTCAAGCAGGTTCACTCCCAAATATTGTTTGTATAGCGAAAATAGGCCATTGCTTGCTATTAATCATGGCTATTATTAGTTTGAAAACACAAGAAACGTTCTTTGTCAAATCACCACACTTTCACGCATAATGCATCTTAGACATAAAGGGGGAAAAGGATTCACACGTTTCACATTCAAACACTTCACAATCATTTCAACAACACAATGAGCCACACATGGCCTCGCAATCCACACGATTGCGGGCAATTCACAGCCCGAACTCCCTCCTCACAAGCACCGTACCACAGCACCTCGAACGCTCATGATTCTTTCCGCAAACTATCCAATTACCAACTCGATTCATCGATTCATTAATCACAACATATTATCCTATTAGCTTATAAAAATAAAGGGTGAAGTTTAGGTTCTTACCTGAGCATCCAGCACTATTCAGCGGTGCGCTACAACCAGCATTCATATGACAACATTTATTCATGAATCGACAACACTTTATTCAATAAAGTAAACATAATTTGATTCTAAACATATACAATACATTTCGAAACAACTTTCCTAAGTATGAATATACAGAGAACAGAGGTTCGAGTGAGAACTAAATATATTTCAATAGCTTCGAATTTAATTCGTTTACATGCATTAGTTAGTTTAACTCGAGTCGAACCTAAACATGTTTTTATAACTTTGAGATTAATTCGTTTAACATGTATTGGCTAAGCTACTTGATTCGGAGCCAGACGCCCTTCATTTACCTCGAAAATTAGCTCATTTGCATGCTTTGGTTAATTAATTCGAATGGAAGCTAAAGACATTAAAAGAACTTCGAATTTAATCCTTTTTCACATATTAGCTAAATAACTTAAATAGAAGCTAAGCACGTTAATATAACTTCGATATTAATTCTTTTTCATACATTAACTCATTAACTTGAATTGATGCTAAACACGTTAAATTAACTTCGAATTAATATCTCAAGCATGATTTACATTCATGGATTCGGATCGATGCTAAACACGTTTAAATTACTTCGAATTAACAATTCAAGCATGATTTACATTCATGGGTTCGAATCGATGCTAAACACGTTTAAATTACTTCGAATTAACAATTCAAGCATGATTTACACTCATGGGCTCGAATCGATGCTAAACACATTTAAATTACTTCGAATTAACAATTCAAGCATGATTTACATTCATGGGTTCGAATCGAAGCTAAACGCACATAATTCGCATCGATTTACAATCTCAGGCATAAATCAACCAAATGAATCGAACCTAAACATGAATAGCTCATTTCTTGACATTTCTAACGAATTTAAGAAACCCTAACTTGACATGCAACATCAATCTGCTGAAATTCGTTTGAAAATTAATATTAGTTTAGGAGGCGAAGAACACCCACCTCGATCCTAGCTTAGGGCACACAGATTAGCTGGATTTGGAGCAAGTTCAAACACCAATTGCTCAAAGTCTCCTCTGTCCTTTGTGCAATTCACGACCTAACCCCGGCCCACAAACCTAACTCGCGATTTCTGAGAATTTTAGACACAATTTAGAAGAATTTAGGGTGAGGATCGAATTTATAGAAGGAGAAGAGGTTCGAATTCACCTTGCATGCCCTAAAACGGACGGATGTTCGGCCGAGCTCGTGTCGATTCGCCCCTGTCTGCAGCCAGTTCTAGCCCAGCCACGCGTGAGGTGGTTCGCCGTCCTTGGCCGCGATGGTCATCGGCGTGGTCGCGGCTCCTCGAGCCCCCTCCGCTCCTTCTCACTCTCGCTCCAACTCTCTCTCTCTCTCTCTCTCTCTCTCTCTCTCTCACTCTCTCTCTCTGCCGCGGTGTCACGAGGGTTGGTCGGCGCCTGACCTGCCGGTGCGCCGCCGTCGACCTCAGCCCCGACTCGCCGTCCGGTGGCCCTCCTCTCTCTCTCTTTCTCTCTCTGCCGTGGGGTTGTGGTCGGGGTGGGGGTGCCGTGAAGAGCCTCAAGACCCCCCCTTCGCGTTTCTCTGCCCAGTGAAAGAAGGGGCTTCGGCCCCTTATGTTCTCTTTTTTTTTTTTGGTTGATTCGGTTAATAACTCAATCAACTAAAACCGCTAGTCCAATCTCAAATGTCTTGTTCTAAACTCAAAACGATGCATAACCCTTCATCAATTATTCGAATCCAAATACGTCGAAGTTCGATTTAATAGGTCTCGAAACTAATTCTGAGGTTGAAAACCTAATCGTTTTCAGGAAACGGCTAAATAAATCGAATAACAACTAAATTAAACTATCGATATAATTTAAAGGCATAAATGGCACGAATTGACTTTGAAATCAATAATAGCAATAATAATCTCGTCTTTAATGAAATTATAGTTCTCAAAGGCACATCGATAATAATTTAACTCATACAGTTACTAAAAATACGAATTTAGAACGTAAAAAGGAAATTTAGTTAGCTTAACGGAAAACGAAAATGCGGGGTCTTACACTCTTCCCCCCTAAAAGAATTTCATCCTCGAAATTCTAAATCTAAGTTCGGTCTTCCCTAGAATGCACGTACATAACTAAGGTCCGCACGGTGGGTTTTCAAAAGGTTTCATTTTGCAATCACTACTTTTTAAATCAAAAGAAAATTGTCTTATGGTATCCAGTCTCCTCCTCGCCAATCTCTTCAAGCGTCTACTCGCTTTATTTAGGCGCCGAGAGCAAATCGCATTGAAGGAGGCAAACGAGTTGGCGTGGGAAACCATATTAAACTCATTTTCGAAAGGGACAAGGACTTGAATCACCTACGCACTATTCGCATCATGACAAGGAGCTCTATGCACATGCATCGCTATGGGTTGGTGTCCAAGGATATGACTTCAGGTCGCAAAGAACAAGGGTCATAACGGTTAACCCTGAGACCCCATGACACTCTAGAGTGATAAGAGCAACTCAAAGCATTACGTAGGATCACCTTAGCATAATGACATCACATGAAATCGATAACTTAATGTTTTCAAGCCAAGAATCACATGCAGCATGAATCAGTCCAACACAACTTACAAGAGGATAAATATACAACCCATTAGTCATGCAAGGAAACAACTTGGGAAGTTAGACGACAGGGATGTGGGACAAGACTCAGCAATAGACTTGTACGTATCCATGCATTAATTGTTCATGGGAGGTTGATACATAGTTTCTTGGTTGTGGCGGGTTTAGCAAAGGATTCCTCATGCCTAATGTTGCTCTTACATAACTCAACTATCGTTCCACAAGGGTTTAACTGCCAGGATAAGGTGGTTTCCCAGGGCATTGCCACTTGGGGGATTTGCAATCTCATAGGGAAAACAGACTTTGAGTTTGACCAACGCAATGCCGCTTCTTATAGGTTCTTACGAGCAAGTATGTATGTATATAGATGTAACCCGAGAAATGGTAGTGGTACTATGCCCAACAGTGTTGTGTCTGGCTATAAGATAACTAGGTTGAAGGTAAGGCCAAACATGCAAACAAAGCATAGTAAGACAGCGTTGGTAGCATATATGATGGCTAGCAAAGCACTATCCAAGGTTCTCTATGAAACCTACCATGTACACATAGAATTCAGCATGCAAGACTTGATGTGACTAACTCAGTCATACTATGCCAGGATACTTAGTTATAGCATGTTAGGGATTGTTTTACACACATCCATTCATATCCCTTTAAGTCACGCATTCAAGTATGGTCGCAAGTACGCTGGCATGTCATATGGTTTAGGCAAAGAAGATACAGGGCCAATAAATGCGAATGAAATCCCTATGGCCACAAGATCTTTTTCTCTTTTTTTTTTTTTGGCTAGACATATGAGTTTTTAGCCACTCAATCAAACATATGAAACATAGAACTTAGGCATATAGACAATGAGTAATTCCGCTACCATTACGAATATCTTAGCACATCATGCAAGGATACATACAAGGGTAAGCATTCGAATGCAAAGGCCACAGTCATGTAATCATGTTATGAGGTATGTTCATAGTTGCTATGCTATCATTAGATAAGCATGGTTATATGAAGCGAACACTCACATAACTTGAATTATTTGGCCAACTCAGTGGCGCACTCAACCAGAAGTAATTTAAACACGTACCAAATGATTTATTTACTATACCTCTCACTTATGAAACACACGAATAACCATACATGCCATTTCATATAACGATATAGGCTTCCAAACGTTTATGAAAACATAGCATGTTATAAAACACAATGGTTCGCAATAATATTGTACAAGAGTCACCTAGGCCGGCATAAACGATACAATCCTCATTAGCATTCTAGGGCCAAAGGTATGCCTTGGGCTTGTCCAAAGTAACTAGAGACTAGCCATTAATCAGATAACAAGGGGTAAAAGTAGTGGCGCTACTGGTCTTACGCGGTACATCTATCTTACAGGTGATCATATGGGTCTTACTGTAGTTCACTTACCTTACTGGAGATCATTACTATGTACAATTCCAAAGTCTGCTAGGTTCTTCCTCCCTTTCACTTTCTAGGTGTATTAGGGTTCGTCCAAGCCAAAACATCGTCACTCCAATCACGGACAACAATCCATATAATAAAAAGCAACTAATACACGGATTAGGTAACAATGGCAAAGAAGAAGAACGGTAGGTACACTTTACGCAATGTTTATTCACATCCTACCGCTAGCACATAGTTTTTCAAGCATGCATATGAAAATATCCTTTAATTTCACTCAGGCAATTCAAAATTCACATTAGCAAGGTACCATTTAGTAAGATTATCAATCATAGCAGCTAATTTCCAATCATTCCTTTCCTAGCTCAAAACGAACGATTCTATCAATGTACACATCTTAGCACATATGCATCTACGACCAACATTTCATAAACATAAGGGCGCGTATTTGCGAATCTAAACTACCTCATCATCACTAACTGAGAGTTAAGCCTTCGGTGTAAGAAAACTTGGCTCGGCTCTAACTCCCTGAATAAAAGGCTTTAACCTGCAAGGTCCTTAGGTTTTCAAAAGGAAATAGTTTAACTGCTTCTACCTCTCTCTCTACCAACCTTGAATACGTCTGCTCACTCCATTATGGGGCCCAAGGAGCAAATCGTACTTTGGGGGCAAAGATGGGCTTAGAGTTAAGACTTTCTAGTCATTCAATTTCAAACCGTCAAGGCGTATAAGCAAATAAGCAAACAGCCTTCGATTGGACTAATACTTAACTTATTCATGAGAAAACAAGTTACTCGGCTTACACCCTTAACAATTCGTTCATTCACTCGATTAGTGAGCTCACTTGAGCAGTATCTAGCTAGCTAAATACGCCAAGATTCACATTAAACGCACAAATGTAGACCTAGTAGGCATATATCACATCATTATGAACGCGTTCCTATCGGACTGTATGAATGCAAGACTCAGGTCGCGGCCTATGGTCGCAGGACCTATGCTCTGATACTATCAATGTAACACCCCCAGCCCCTAGGCCAGAAGCGTTACGTTTTCCTAACTTCTTAGTTAAATTCTGGGATGAAACGGGTAGAGTTTCCCCTAAAAACTGACCGTTTCCAGACTAAACGCCTTACAATAAGTCTCTGTAGATTAACGGAAGCATAAACATATAAAATATAGCTCAACGGCCATACGCCGGAGTTCATAACTCAACGAGCCACTCGCTCGGAGTACGCCAACCAGATTGATTCATGAATAAAGAAGAAATGGGAGATACAACTCAATGGTTAACAAAAACGGAGTATTAAGATTTACATCCCAAAACATAACTAAGTTCAACCAAGAAGACGTCTGACTAACTTGATGGTTGGCTCAGGCGGCCATACAGAGCGACCTTTATACCATATGCATTATATGAACTAGGATAATCATTTACAGACCTTTATAAACTAAGAGTACATTACATGACTCCATTAAACACGTAAGATCCCTTTAAATGAGCACATATGACGCCTTATAAGCAACAATAGGTTCCTCCTGGACTTATCTGACTCAGCTTCTTCCCGTCAGACAGAAAACCTGGGAAAAGGGGAAAGAGTAATGGGATGAGCAACCACACGCTCAGTGAGTGTCCCCCAACCCCCTTAAAACCAAAATCGTTGCAGGCAATACTATCTTTACTAGTCACATATCACGTTTCCATACTTTACTATCATAATAGATATTCATAGAACCTTTATGAGAGGATCACTAAACATAAACTTCACTTCGACCACTCGATCATATTTCTAGGTTCCTCAACGACGAAGTTCTTTTCTAGCAAGCAGTTAGGCACGCGAGTAAGCATCGAAGGCTAAGTATAAGGATCTTTTCTTTTCATAACATAACTTCCTAACACTTCATTTAAACTACACATGAACCCTCAATCATATGATGTGTATATAAGGTTATCCCTTTTTTTTTACAATTACACTTTCCTTGGCATTTCATTCATATAATATACATATCACACACATAAACACATATCAAGCATTTAAGTACCTTAAACATCATATTAAGCTATATGACACCCTCGCATGCTATTCACATATCAACGTTCATTCTTTTAGGAAGAGACGCCTTCATTCATGGAATTTTTTAACGTGCTATAACTTTCTTTCTCATCTCATACACTTTAAATCAGACAGATTTGTTATGGATAAGAATGATGCCACATAAGATTAGAATCCACATTCAACCATACTTAAGAATCATTCATAATGCATCCATTGAGAGCTTTCCTTTAATACATAGGCTAAGAATCCACATTCAAGCATGCTTGAGGATCATAACTCATTCATTGAAAGCTTTCTTTCTTTCGTTAAAAACGTTTTCTTAGTCTTCAAAGGAAGTTTCACTTCATTTGGTTGTGTAACGACCCTTATAAGCTTTTTATACATCATTTCATATAGCCTTTTGGGGCCATAAACAGAACTTCCTTTCCTTTTTAATCGTTTAAAAATGGCAAAGGGCCAATTGCTTTTCTTAACTTAGTACAAAAGTACTTCTGGTATAAGATCATTACAGGGTGCTGATTGGGTAAGAACTATTCTCGACCCCATAGTGAGGCCTAACGCTCACGCTTAAACTCTTACTCCCGGGATGGCTACATATAACATATCGGACCATTACATTAGCCCTCGTCAGGGCCTCTAGAGTTTATCCGGACTTATCTCATAGGTTAACATTACATCATATCATATTATCCGCAGTACATTATCTTAGGCACTTAGAGCGTATCGGCCATAACGGCTAATAATTTTGTTGTGTCTTTTGGTAAAATCATTTATCACATAACTCACATTTTTCTAAACCGTTTTAGGGATTCCCCCGTTCAAGCAGGTTCACTCCCAAATACTGTTTGTATAGCGAAAATAGGCCATTACTTGCTATTAATCATGGCTATTATTAGTTTGAAAACACGAGAAACGTTCTTTGTCAAATCACCACACTTTCACGCATAATGCATCTTAGACATAAAGGGGGAAAGGGATTCACACGTTTCACATTCAAACACTTCATAATCATTTCAACAACACAAGGAGCCACACATGGCCTCGCAATCCACACGATTGCGGGCAATTCACAACCCGAACTCCCTCCTCATAAGCACCGTACCACAGGACCTCAAACGCTCATGATTCTTTCCTCAAACTATCCAACTACCAACTCGATTCATCGATTCATTAATCACAACATATTATCCTATCAGCTTATAAAAATAAAGGGTGAAGTTTAGGTTCTTACCTGAGCATCCAGCACCATTCAGCGGTGCGCTACAACCACCTTTCATATGGCAACATTTATTCATGAATCGACAACACTTTATTCAATAAATCAAACATAATTTGATTCTAAACATATACGATACATTTCGAAACAACTTTCCTAAGCATGAATGTACAGAGAACAGAGGTTCGAGTGAGAACTAAACATATTTCAATAGCTTCGAATTTAATTCGTTTACATGTATTAGTTAGTTTAGCTCGAGTCGAACCTAAACATGTTTTTATAACTTTGAGATTAATTCGTTTAACATGTATTGGCTAAGCTACTTGATTCGAAGCCAGGCGCCCTTCATTTACCTCGAAAATTAGCTCATTTGCATGCTTTGGTTAATTAATTCGAATGGAAGCTAAAGACGTTAAAAGAACTTTGAATTTAATCCTTTTTCATATATTAGCTAAATAACTTAAATAGAAGCTAAGCACGTTAATATAACTTCGATATTAATTCTTTTTCATACAGTAACTCATTAACTTGAATCGATGCTAAACACGTTAAATTAACTTCGAATTAATATCTCAAGCATGATTTACATTCATGGATTCGGATCGATGCTAAACACGTTTAAATTACTTCGAATTAACAATTCAAGCATGATTTACATTCATGGGTTTGAATCGATGCTAAACACGTTTAAATTACTTCGAATTAACAATTCAAGCATGATTTACATTCATGGGTTCGGATCGATGCTAAACACGTTTAAATTACTTCGAATTAACAATTCAAGTATGATTTACATTCATCGGTTCGAATCGATGCTAAAAGCACATAATTCGCATCGATTTACAATCTCAGGCATAAATCAACCAAATGAATCAAACCTAAACATGAATAGCTCATTTCTTGACATTTCTAACGAATTTAACAAACCCTAACTTGACATGCAACATCAATCTGCTGAAATTCGTTTGAAAATTAATATTAGTTTAGGAGGCGAAGAACACCCACCTCGATCCTAGCTTAGGGCACACAGATTAGCTGGATTTGGAGCAAGTTCAAACACCAATTGCTCAAAGTCTCCTTCTGTCCTTTGCGCAATTCACGACCTAGCCCCGGCCCACAAACCTAACTCGCGATTTCTGAGAATTTTAGGCACAATTTAGAAGAATTTAGGGTGAGGATCGAATTTATAGAAGGAGAAGAGGTTCGAATTCACCTCGCATGCCCTAAAACGGACGGATGTTCTGCCGAGCTCGTGTTGATTCGCCCCTGTCTGCGGCCGGTTCTAGCCCAGCCACGCGTGAGGTGGTTTGCCGTCCTTGGCCGCGACGGTCGCCGGCGTGGTCGCGGCTCATCGAGCCCCCTCCGCTCCTTCTCACTCTCGCTCCAACTCTCTCTCTCTCTCTCTCTCTCTCTCTCTCTACCGCGGTGTCACGAGGGTTGGCCGGCGCCTGACCTGCCGGTGCGCCGCCGTCGACCTCGGCCCCGACTCGCCGTCCGGTGGCCCTCCTCTCTCTCTTTCTCTCTCTGCCGTGGGGTTGTGGTCGGGGTGGGGGTGCCGTGAAGAGCCTCAAGACCCCCCCTACGCGTTTCTCTGCCCAGTGAAAGAAGGGGCTTCGGCCCCTTATGTTCTCTCTCTTTTTTTTTTTTTTTCGTTGATTCGGTTAATAACTCAATCAACTAAAACCGCTAGTCCAATCTCAAATGTCTTGTTCTAAACTCAAAACGATGCATAACCCTTCATCAATTATTCGAATCCAAATACGTCGAAGTTCAATTTAATAAGTCTCAACACTAATTCTAAGATTGAAAACCTAATCGTTTTCAGGAAACGACTAAATAAATCGTATAACAACTAAATTAAACTATCGATATAATTTAAAGGTATAAATGGCACGAATTGACTTTGAAATCAATAATAGCAATAATAATCTCGTCTTTAATGAAATTATAGTTCTCAAAAGCATATTGATAATAATTTAACTCATACAGTTACTAAAAATACGAATTTAGACAAAAAAAAAGGAAATTTAACGCGAAATGAAAACGAGGGGTCTTACACATACATATATATATATATATGTACATGTGTAAATATATGTACATGTGTGCGTGTATATATATACATATATATATATATATATATATATATATATA
>JAKOGI010003961.1:22500-37309 GCA_029747015.1 Carnegiea gigantea
ATCTTAAGGCTTAGATTTACCAGAATCAGACTCAATCCCTCTTTACTAACACAACTATATTATTGACATATTAACATTGGAAGTAAGCTTTCCCAGTAGCAGTATTGCTTTAAATGGTAACACCCCGCAGCACGTGCCTCAAAGGGTAACGCCCAGTAGTATATGCCTCAGAGGGATACTTGTCATTCCAAATTTTATTTCATCTCTTTCTTTTTTCCTTCTTTATTCATAATATTTTTTTCTTTTTTTTTCCTGAAAGTTGCAAAAACCAGAGTAATCGTGTCACAAGCAAGTGGAAGAATCAATCATGGAAGCCTAAGACCTAAAGATAATGACATAGGAATAAACAAGGATTGGATTACACAATCTATAATGAACAGCTGGAGTTAGAATTAGGGCTTAGAATAACACACTGAGGTCGGAGACTTTTCATGCACATCCTACTTACATACAAGCTAATAACCAAAGCACAGAGAATTTAAGCTAATCAAACGTAGTACAATCATCCCCACAAACAAAACACAAAATCTTTTTGGATTTTTCAAAATGCCTCAAAACAAAGTATATACACATGGGCACTTAGCCCCACACCAAAATCTCACAATGTCCTCTTTGAGAGTGGGACAGACACGTGAAGACCAAAAAGAAAAATCTAAAAAAAAACATATGTTTAAAAATAAAAACAAGACTCAAAAACAAAACAACCAATCATAGAAAAAGAAAAGCAACCAACGATACAAAAAAAAAAACTGGAATAAAACAAAGGAAGAAGAAAAGAGAGAGGGAAAAAGAGAAGAAGAGAAGAAATTCCAAGAAACCAGGTCGAGTGTTAAGTACAACCAAGCTATGTCAGATCACAATCACCGATCACAGCTCGGTCCGTGGAGTATCAGACACTCCACATCTTCTTGGCCCGACAGCTCCAAAAATTGTTTCAAACGCCGGCCATTCACTTTAAAGGTGGCACCACTCTGACGATCCTGAATTTCAATTACATCATAGGGAAAAACATGTGAGACAATATAAGGACCTGTCCATCAGGACCTCAATTTCCCTAGAAACAGATGGAGCCTAGAGTCATACAAGAGTACTTTTAATCCTGGGGCAAACTCTTTCCTGAAAATATATCGATTGTGAAACAACTTTGCTCCCTCTTTATAAGATCGAGCACTCTCACAAGTCTCAACTCTAATCTCATCAACCTCACTCAGTTGCAATCATCTCTCCTCACCTACCTCAGTCAAGTCATAATTAAGCTTCTTAATGGCCCACCAAGCTTTATGCTTTATCTCCACAAGTAAATGACAAGACTTACCATAAACTACCCTATAAGGTGACATACCTAAGGAAGTTTTGAAAGCCGTCCTATATGCCCAAAGAGCATCCACTAGCTTGTTGTAATTTTCCGCAAGTATACGATTATCGTCGTAATACTAACGGGTGTCAATCCTCAGGGATGGTGTATGAGATTAGGTTACCAAAAGTTCTAAACTAGATCAAAACTTTAATCTAAATTAAACAGCTCCAATGTTAAGATATTCCACAAATTGATACTAAATTAATTCATATAATGTGTGCTCCAACTTGCAATGCCTACCACCAAACGGAGGAGAAAGCACCAAACAACAATTAATCTGAGCCAGCAACACTTAAACGAAATTATTTCCTGATGTTGAATACGTGAAACAGAGGAGAGAGAACGAAGGAACCCAGCAAAAACAAGGACCCAAAATACAATGAACGAAAGAGCCCAGCAAAGCAATCGAACCCAGCAGTAGAGCAAATGATACTCACGATCTTTTTGTTGCAAAAACGCAAATTTGGACCAACCAACTCACAATTTCATTTCCAAAATTAGATTACTCTTTCAATTCAAACAAAACTGAGTCAATTACATAAACGTTCAATGGCTATAGATGAATTGAAAATTGTAAAAAAATATTACAAAATGGACTAAGCTAACTCTCTACTGCTACGCTACCCCCTCGGCCCTGTTATGTTTTTCAACTTTTGTAGCCTCCCCTTTGAGCTCCTTCATTGCCCCCAAAATAATGGTCGCCATTCACACCTGGTAATTGATGCATTAATGACGCTAAAGATGGGGTTGATGAAGAAGAGAGAGAAGGAAAGTAACGGTGGAGGCATGAGGAAGACGAACAGCCATGGATGCCGCTCTGTGTTTAGCCCTATTCTTCAGTCTACTACTTGGGATGAGGAAGAAGAAGACGCCGAAGGGGGGCTGCTGTCACGTGTGAGAGGCGTGGCCTCATTTAAGTGAGGAGGCCGGGCTTGTGAGTGAGGGAATGAAGGAAGGCCTTACTGGGCCGGCCCATAGAGAGAAAGAGATAGATGGGAAGAGGGGAAATGAGAGGAGGTCGGTCGTTGGGCTCATTTGGACCGAGCTTCTCTTTCTTCTTTCGTGATCCAATGCTTGTTCTAAATTCAAACCCTTTTTGATTCAACTTTCACCCTTTTTTTTTAAAGCAATTTATTTATTCTTCAAATTTCTCAAATTCCTACAAAACAAATAAAATGATATTAAAATTATAAATTAATAATTTATTTTGAGCAGCAATTTGGTAATAAAAGGGCATAAAATATCATAATTTTTGGTTGAACAAATACACCCACACCTAAGTTTTGTTCGTCCTCGAGTAAAACAAAACTAAAAATCCTAGAAAAAGAAAATAAAGTTCCTAACTCACATTTGTAGAAATCACGATTGTACTTAGCATGTGCAATAAGCCCTTTAAACCCCTAAGTTACACCTAGTGGATGAGGAAGGTCTCGTGAGGGTTTGCAGAAGATATACCCACAAAATCTATAAAAGAAAAAATAAACAGAAACTCGAAAATCGTTTTTTTTTTTTTTGGTTATGTTTTTCAAAATTTAATATGTACAAAGCTGGGGAAAAATATATACACATTCTAATCAACTAAATGGCAAAGATATTGGCTTGCATTTAAAGAAAATGCACTCAAAGGCTCTCTACCCCAGGAATGTTATCAAAACACTAATTTTTCACCCCACTGGGCATCAAGATTTTGAATCCATCCTAGTACTTGTGTGCATGTGTGCCATCATCCTAGGGCTCAGGTTTACCAAAATCAAACTCAATCTCACTCAACTAATACAAATTATATTATTGACTTATTAACATAGGAAGCAAGTTTTCCCAATAGCAGTATTGCCTCAAACGATAACACCCAGTAGCGCATACCTCAAAGGGTCACTTGTCATTCCAAATTTATTCCATTTCCTTTTTCCTATTCTTTCTTTTTTTTCAGTTTTTCTTTTCCATTTTTTTTCTTTTTTTTCTTTTTTTCCCCCTTTTTTCCCTTTTTTCCTTTTTTTTCCAATAAGAACCAAAGTAATTGTGCCAAAAACAAGTGGGAGAGCCAATAATGAAAAACTAAAACCTTTAGATAATGATGATGGTATAAATAGGGATTGGATTACACATCAATAATGAACAATTAGGGTTAGAATTAAGGCTTAGAATGATACACTGAGGACAAAGGCCTATCAAGCACATTAGTTCATATGCAAGCTAAAAAAATCAAAGAACAAAGAATTTAAGCTGATCAGAATAGTACAAAACTTCCCTAAAAACAAAACAGAAACCTTTTTGGATTTTTCAAAATTTTTCAGATTGTTTTTCAATTTTTTTTTTCAATTATTTTTTCCCCATTTTTTTATCAATTGTTTTTTCCCCACCCCCACACCTAAATCTTAGAGTGTCTTTACTGTGAGTGAAAAGAAATAGACCAAAGAAAAAAAACTAAAAAGAAAAACGAATATACAAAAAGAAGACTAAGACTCAAAAAGAAAGAAAAATGACATGACTCGAAAACTCAAAAATCAAACAAAAATAAAACAAAACAACAAATATAGACAAACGAAAACAAAATAAAAAGAAGAGATAAAGAGGAACGTTTATACCAGGTCAGGTGCAGGAGTACACTTAAGCTATAACCTCTTGAAATGTGTTTAAGTAGAGGCTCATTGAGTATCAACCACTCCATATCAAAAGCAAGATCGCTACTTAAATCAAAACTTGTTAAAGCACGAAGTAGCTTGTTAAACACAGAAGACCAACTCTCGATAAGATTAAGGCCATCATCATGAAAGAGTTGGCACCAAATGGAGTCCACCCACCACAACAATGCAGTACAAGTGAGGGCCCTCTTCAATTTGTCAAACTGTTGGGCCCTATCAGAAAATGGATAGACGTACTTAAAAGTAACCAACAAGTGGGTCATTGGCCTAGAAAGTATATCATCATGAACGAGCGATCTAGGTAAAATAGGAGATCCTAAGTCCACCAGTCTGGTAAGTCCAATATGCATAAGGGTCTGGTCTAAATCAAAATGTCCAGTGACAATGGCATCAGACTCAACAAATTTAGATTTGTGATATTCAAAAAGGAAGTCAGTGTGTATGGAGTCAAAAGAAAAAGATTCGTATTCAGCACACAAATCCACATCTAAACTCACATTGACGGCAAAACAAAATGAGTCATATTCAACAAGAAATGACTCAGGAGGTATGAGAGGGTTAAAAGAGAATGATTCATATTCAACACAAAAACCCTCTTCAAAATTTTCATCAAAATTAAACCCACATGAAAAAGATTCATATTCTACAGAAAGAATATCATCATTGAATTCTAAAGTAGTGGGCTCAACTTCCTCCTCACACGACTCCTGAGAAATATCGTCTAACTTATCATGATGCTCGATGGCAGATGGGATGCTCACATCTAACTCATCAGGTCTCTCAGGTTCCAGACCCTCAAACTCAAAAGAGTCATCAAAAGTGGTGGGTGGGTCAGCATAAACTAGGACATCATCAGTGACATTCTTTTGTGAGTTAGTGTGTGGTGCAAGGTCAGGCGATAGAGACACAAGGAGGTTGCTCTCTTTTTCATGCTAGGCAAAGATAGATCATCATGCAATGAGGCCTAGATTGATAAGAGGGCTTAAAAATTATCATAGAGATTAACTTCAAATTTAGGAGATCCTAAACTAGAGTCAGGCTCATTACAGTTCTCCCTACTTTGACTAAAACATTGAGAATATTCAGTAATTCTCTCTTTCATGTTCTCTATCATTTTATCAGCCAATTCATTTATTTTCTTTTCCAATTCATTTATTTTTTTTCCACACTTGCACAGTTAGCATCAACATAAGCATGAAAAGGGCAAGTAAGAACATCATGGTCAGAAGATTCACAAGAATCGCACAACACAGGAGACATATAAGAATAAGATAGGTTATATGAGTTTATAAAATGATCATGGGGGGAAGGATTACTAGGAAAACAGATTCATCAGAAGTTGGGTATCCGAAATTATTTTTAGGTTGTTCAAACACGTAAGTATCCCAAGCTAATTTTTCAAAGAAATCCTATACCGCATCCTGAGTTTTAGATAATAAACCTAATACACCTCCAAGATAAATGGGCTCAATATAACCCCAAGATTCAGAATTCAGATCCACAGCAATGACCTCATAAATTTTTCACTTCTCGAAATTGTGATTCTATTGAGCACAATAAGTATTAAGCCTAGACAGATAACTCCAGAAAGGTTCATGCTCAAATTGTGGAAAATTTAAAACTGGCATTCCGAAAACCCTTTTTTTAGGACATTTTAATAATTTTTCAATTTTTTTGGCTTTTCAATTTTTTTTTCAGGGAAAGAAAATGAAAATGACTCTAGGACACTAATCACGAACTAATCACTAAAACAAAACATGAGACTGGAAGAAGCAAGTTAAGCACACAAAATAAACCAACAAAAATAAAACAAGATTACCAAAAGAAAAAGACCAAAACGACAAAGCATAAACGCTAAGCATGAGCATCATTTTTTTTTTTTTTTGTTTTGTAGGATAAAAAAAAATAGAAAATAGAAAATAAACTAAAACAAAAATAGAAAATAAACTAAAACCCTAAACAAGCAAAGACTAACCAGAAAATTGATGTGTTTTTTTTTTTTATATTCTGCACAAAAACCAAATTGGTTAGAACTGCAAAAATCACACCAGAATAATGTCTAAAAATTGAAATGAAACTAATCTAAACAACAAGAATCAAAACATGAACTTCCTTCAACAATCGAAAATAATCTAAACGAAATTACTAAAACAAAATAAAAACTCAATCGAAACCTACTAAAACGAAAATAAAACTAAAACGAAATTGACGCAAATGACTCAAATAACTAAACTACAACTCGAAGCAACCCAATCTCACAATGCCATCCAAGGCAACGGCGTCAAAAACTTGTTATAATTTTCCGCAAGTATACGGTTATCGCTGTAATACTAATGGGTGTCGATCCTCAGGAATGGTGTATGAGATTAGGTTACCAAAAGTTCTAAACTAAATCAAAATTTTAATCTAAATTAAACAGCTCCAATGTGAAGATATTCCACAAATTGATACTAAATTAATTCATGTAACGTGTGCTCCAACTTGCAATGCCGACCACCAAACTGAGGAGAAAGAACCAAACTGCAATTAATCTGCGCCAGCAACACTTAAACGAGATTATTTCCTGATGTTGAATGCACGAAACAGAGGAGAGAGAACGAAGGAACCCAGCAAAAATAAGGACCCGAAATACAATGAACGAAAGAGCCCAGCAGAGCAATCGAACCCAGCAGCAGAGCAAACAACACTCACGATCTTTTTGTCGCAAAAACGCAAATTTGAACCAACCATCTCACAATTTCATCTCCAAAATTAGATTACTCCTTCGATTCAAACAAAACTAAGTCAATTACATAAACGTTCAATGGCTATAGATGAATTCGGAATTGTAACAAAATATTGCAAAGTGGACTAATCTAGCTCTCTACCGCTACGCTACCCCCCTCGGTCCTGTTCTGTTTTTCGACTTTTGTAGCCTCCCCTTTGAGCCCCTTTATTGCCCCTAAAATAATGGTCACCATTCATACATGGTAACTGATGCATGAATGATGCTAAAGATGGAGTTGATGGAGAAGAGAGAGAAGGAAAGTAACAGTGGAGGCATGAGGAACACGAATAGCCATGGATGCCGCTCTGTGTTTGGCCCTGTTCTTCGGTCTATTGCTTGGGATGAGGAAGAAGAAGACGCCAAAGGGGGGGCTGCTGTCACGTGTGAGAGGCGTGGCCTCACTTAAGTGAGGAGGCTGGGCTTGTGAGTGAGGGAATGAAGCAAGGCCTTACTGGGCCGGCCTATAGAGAGAAAGAGATAGAAGGGAAGAGGGGAAATGAGAGGAGGCCGGTCGTTGGGCTCATTTGGACCGAGCTTCCCTTTCGTCTTTCTTGATCCAATGCTTGTTCTAAATCCAAACCCTTTCTGATTCAACTTTCTCTCTCTTTTTTTTCAAGTAATTTATTTATTCTTCAAATTTCTCAAATTCCTACAAATCAAATAAAATGATATTAAAATCATAAATTAATAATTTATTTTGAGAAAAAATTAGATAATAAAAGGGCATAGAATATCATAATTTTTGATTGAGCAATAGCTTGTTAGTCCAGCCTTTCCTATTCCTACTCACTGCTTTTCTAAAATTACTTGATCTGCCGATTGGACACTTCAACGTGGCCACTGGTTTGGGGATGGTAGGGAGTAGTAAGCCTATGGATTATGAAATACCTCTTCAGTGAGGTATCAAAAGGTCTATTATTAAAAGGGTGCCCTGATCACTAATGATAGCGCAGGGCATACCAAGTCGAGTAAAGATATTCTCCCTAAGAAATTTCACAATGACTTTAACTTCATTGGTCGTAGAAGGGATAGCCTCAATCCATTTAAAAACATAGTCCACAGTTAACAAAATGTCCTCATTCCCAAAGAAAGATGAACATGGTCCCATAAAGTCAATACGACACACAATCAAAAACCTCTACAACAATGATTTTAGTGGCATCATATCTCCCCTACTTATTTTACCCAACTGCTGGCATCTAGGGCAACTCTTGCAGTACTCAAATGTATCTTTAAACAAAGTAGGCCCGTAAAAACCACATTGAAGAACCTTGGCTGCTGTCTTGCTACCACTAAAATGTCCCCCAGATGCCTGGTCATGATAAAAAGAAAGGACACTTCTCACCTCATGGTCGGGAATGTACCCCCTAAAGACTTAGCCAGAGTAGCATTTAAACAGATAAGGGTCATCCCAAATAAAGAATTTTACAAGGTGGAAGAATCTATCCCTGTCATTCTTAGTCCAACCCTCAGGTATCCTACCAGCAACTAAGTAGTTCACAATATTAGCATACCAAGGATCAGGGTGAATAGCATCCAATTACTCATCGGGATGCAATTAGAAACACTGAACTCACTCTCTCTATCATAGAGGATCCTAGAAAGATGGTCAGCTACAAGGTTTTCAGAACCTTTTTTATCCTTGATTTCACAGTTAAATTCTTGCAAAAGCAAAATCCATCTCACAAGTTTAGGCTTAGCATCCTTCTTAGAAAGAAGATGCTTAAGAGTAGAGTAGTCAGTATAAATAATCACATGTGACCCAATCAGGTAGGGTCTGAATTTTTTAAACCAAAGATCACAGCCAAAAATTCTTTCTTAGTAATAGTGTAATTCAATTGGGCATCATTCAACATGTGACTAGCATAGTAAATAACATGGGGTTTCCCATCAATACATTGTCCTAAAACAACCTCAATAGCATAATTAGATGCGTTACACATCAATTCAAATAGTTCTTCCCAGGTGGGAGGATGAAGAACAGAAGCAAACGTTAAGGCCTCCTTAAGCTTAGAAAATGCCTCAACACACTCTTCAGAGAAATAAAATGGCACATCCTTAACTAGCAGATTGGACAAAAGCTTTGCAATCTTACTAAAGTCCTTAATGAAATGACGATAAAAGCTAGCATATCTAAGGAAAGACCGCACCTCTTTCACACAAGTGTAAGGGAGAAGATTAACAATCAGGTCAGTCTTAGCTTTGTCTACCTCAATGCAATCTCGAGAAATAATGTGCCCTAAGACTATACCCTTTTTAACCATGAAGTGGCATTTTGTTCAAAGTCAAGTTTTTCTTCCTACACCTCTCTAACACCTTTCTCAGATTAGATAAGCAATAATCAAAAGAAGATTCAAACACTGAAAAATCATCCATGAAAATTTCCATACATTGCTCAACTAGATCTGAGAAAATAGAAATCATGTATCTTTGAAAGGTAGCAGGGGCATTACACAGTCCAAAGGTATTCTTCTAAAGGCATATGTCCTAAATAGACAGGTGAAAGTAGTCTTCTCCTGATCTTCAGGAGCAATAGAGATCTAGGTATAACCGAAATATCCATCTAAAAAGCAATAGAAGAAATGTCCAACCAATCTCTCTCGCATTTAATCGAGGAAGGGGAGGGAAAAATGGTCTATCCTAGTGGTAGTATTCAATTTGGTATAACCTATACACACACGCCAACCAGATTGAACTCGAGTAGGGACTAACTCGTTCTTATCATTCCTAATCACGGTAATACTGGTTTTCTTAGGAACAACTTGAACAGGGCTAACCCACTCACTATTAGAAATAGGATAAATAATCTCATGATCTAACTATTTTAACACTTTCTTCTTAACTATTTCCTGTAAAGTGGGATTTAAACACCTTTGGTGGTCATAGCAGGGCTTAGCATTGTCCTCTAAATAAATTCTATGTTGCACAATAGAAGGATTAATGCACTTGAGATCCCCTAAAGTCTATTGTAGAGCTTCCTTGTTCTCTCTAAGTAAAGAAATCAGTTTATCCTCTTAGTTCTGGTCCAAATCAGAAGCAAGTATAACAGGTAAGAATTCATTAGTTCCTAGGCATGCATACTTAAGGGAGTTAAAAAAAAGGTTTCAATTCAAGAGCAACAAGGGAAATAGATTCAGTAACAGATTCAGAAACAGTAATGAGTAAACAAGTAACGGTATAGCATAAGTCATCAAACTCAAACACATCATATTCAGGCTAATCATTTGTAAGAAATGACTCATAGTCAGGAGCAAATACATCATCAAAGGCATCATCAAATACAGAATCCCCTACCCAATTAAGAGTAGAAAATTCTATATAATCAAATCCAGAAGGTTGTCTTTGCACGTTAACGATGTTCAATTCCATAGTCATGTTGCCAAAAGACAGGCTTATCATACCATTCCTGCAATTAATGAGGGCATTGGCAGTGGCCAAAAAGGGACCTCCTAGAATCACAGGAACTTGACTAGCTAAGTTGGACACCTTCTTAATTTTAATCACGATAAAGTCCACTGGGTAAATGAATTCAACCACTCTAATCAGCACATCTTTGACTATCCCCCTAGGCACCCTAGTCGATCTATCAGCTAGTTGAATAACCATCTTAGTAGGTTTCAGCTCACCTAACTCTAACCTCTCAAACTCAGTAAAGGGTATCAAGTTAACACTAGCTCTAGGTCAAGCAATGCTCTGTGAATGAGTTGGCCTCCTATAACTATAGACATAGTGGGGCAATCGGGGTCCTTATACTTCACCGGGATCTGAGAAAGGATAGCATTAGCACCATAGGTCAAGAAAGCCTTCTTAGGTACACCAATTACTCTCTTAGTTGCACATATCTTCTTTAAGAATCTAGCATATGGAGGCATCTGCTGAATAGCATCGAGCAAGAGAATGTTGATCTTTACTTAAGAGAAGGTCTCTCTTATCTTCTCAATATGATCTTGACCTTTCTTCTTTAGTCTATAGAGAAAAGGAGGTAAAGGCATCTGGATTTTTTTAGAAGAAGAAGAGGAAGAAGAATCCTTAGAAGGTGAAGAACTTGCCGAGTCAGAGGAGTCTTTTTCTTTAAACTCCTCTTTCTTAGAAGGTGACTCAGGAGAGGAAAGATTATCTGAAGCATTCGAGACACCGTCAGTAGCATCCGCTGACTGATTGAATGAACCAGTCTCTAGAGGAGAAGAGGAAGAAGAATTTTGGAAGAATTGGTGAGGGTACCTGTAAGGTTCATGAGGATTTCTAACTTGGTTATCAACCTCTCGACTAGAACAGAGAGATATAACTGCATTCACGTTGCCCACAGGCTTATTAGGGTTACCAGAACAAGGGGATGCGTGACCTTTAGGGTTCACCTCAGGTTGACTCAGGAAAGTACCTGGTTTCCTAGAAGATGATGTTAACTAGGAAAACTGTTCGGTCATCATTCTCATCATTCTTTCCATATTAACATTAATCATTCTATCTACATTGTTATTGACTCTCCCCTCTAATTTATCAATATCTGTATAGCTAAGAGGAGGTTGAGCTTGAGCTATGGAAGGTGGAGGTCTAGGTGCATTAGACACACCTAAAAAAGTCGGTCTTTGAAAGGAGTTTGAAGGATGAGAGATGGGTTGGGAGTTGTTTCCAGGAAACATCCTAGCATTTGGTCCACTTCCATGAAAAGTTGGGCTGATTCCTCTGCCTTGGGTTATAATAAGGGGGTAAGGGGTCATTCTTAGGTCTCTGGAAGGCCATACTTGCTTGCTCTTATTCAGTTGCTAACGGATGAGCAAAGTAAGGGTAATCACTCAAAGAATGATCTAGGGCCTGATAATGAGAACAAGACACTGTAGATGTCTGAGATAACTGGGACATCTGGGGAGATAATTTCTTCAACATGTTTTCCAAAACAGCAATCTTAGACTCTAAGTGACTTACATCAGAAATAGAATGCAACCCACCCCTTGCAAACCTAGAACTCAGGTTGTCATCACGAGCGGTTTTTCACTGCATGATTTTCTCAGCCAAGTCCTTTAAAAACTCCCAAGCAGCTGTAGGGCTCTTATAAAGAAAGCCATCCTGACACATGGACTCTGCCATGGTTTTAGTCTATTGGTCAAATCCTTCATATACAATCTGGTGTAAACATGCTTGGTCTAAACCATGATGGGGATATTGGGCCAATAAAATTTTGAACATATCAAAATATTTTCAAAATGAGTCCCTATCAAGTTGCACAAATTGATTGATTTCATTCCTCAGCTTAACAGCCTTGGCATTAGGGAAATTTTCTTAAGAACAATCTTACAAAATCATTCTAAGAAGTAACAGAATTAGCAGTCAAGCCATACATCCAATATTTAGCAGAATCTTTCAAAGCAAAGGAATCAATTTCATTCGTACAACATCAATGGGAATATTAGGAAAATGCATCATAGAACAAACTTCTTCGAATTCCCTCAAAAATAAATAAGCATCCTCCAAACTTGTAAATTTAGGGAGCATCTGAGTATAACGAGGTTTTAATTCAAAGGTCACATTTGATACAAGATTGGGCATAACAAAGCATGATGGTAAAGCAGTCCTATGAGGATAGAAATACCACTCAAAGTCCTTTCTTGTGTCATATTCCCTAACTCAAGTTTAGGTTCAGGTTCAGGTTCTAAGTCAGGGTCGGGCTCACTTCTAACGAGTCTTTCATTTTTAGGGTCCTTAACCTAACTAGTCATATAAATCTCACACCTTCACCAAATGTCCTAGTTTTGGTCTTTTTTTCTCTTTCTATTTGTTTTTTTGAAATTTCAATTTTTTTAAAATTTTGATAAGTTTTTGAATTTTTTTTCAAGAAATGAACTAAATATATCACAACTAATAATGAATAAGCAAAGTAAATCAAAGCATAAGCAACTAATAAGAACAAAACTAAGAAAAAGAAAAGGTACTCAAACTGAGCGAAACATAAACTTGCCACTTTGTTTGTGGAGTTTTTAAATCTTCAATTTTTTTTTTTTGTGCTTTCCTAGTTTGTTCTAATTTTTTTTTCAATTTTAAGCTTTTCCCTTTTTTTTAGATTTTTGAATAATTTAAGCAATGCACTAAATCAAGCTACAACTTAATAACACAATGAAGCAACCTTAATACCAAAGTAGCTATGAAAAGAAAATGCGACCTAATCCAATGCCGTTGTCCCTGGCAACAGTGCCAAAAACTTGTAGGATAATTTTGAGTGTAAAACAGAATGCCGCAAGCGTACAGCTTTCACTATGGTACTTGAGGGTCGTTTCCTCAGGGATGATGAAAAAGATTATGGTCACAAAAGAGTGGGTTAACTAATTAATCTAATGTCAACTACGTTAAACCAAATTAAATCATTCAAAGAGAACTGAAACTTCTAACTAAGAATCGAATGCATACATCACCATTTAAGTAAGCATCAGATAACCTAAATGAATTTACTAATTCAATCACCATTCAACCAAAATTAAAACCTAGAATCTGAAAACTAAAGCGTGAACTAACACCATGAGACAGAAGAAATTAGCCTTTTGTACTCAATGACAACCAAACGAATTAACTTCCACATTTCATTCCCATGTCCATACCAACATCAAGGTGGAACCATTGCATCAACAACCATTATTATCATCATGCAGATTACTAGTAGCAGAGCAACAAGCAACAAAAGCCAAGATCGATTCATCTTCATCCTAAATTACTAATAACTGAACTCCAGAATTTCAACTAATCATATCAAACTATGATCAACAAAAATTCTTCTAGCATCAACCAACGATATCAACTCAATAAAATCACCTCAATAACACAGTTGAAGAGTGCAAACAGATGTCTCAGTCCAGAATCAAAGAACATAATCGAAGAGCATAAACAGAAGTTCATTCATCCTAAGCTAGTTAAACAATAATCAATTTCAACTAAACCAGGCAAACCAGAAAATGAGCAAAGATGGTTTGAATTCTTAGTGATCACCAAACAAGCAATTAGCATAAATGAAGTTTAAGATGTAAACCCAGACCACGATCTGGAGCAGAACAGCGAAACAGGGCAACCACTCAAACCTGAACCGAGGATAGAAGCGAGATTCAGCCTTCCACTTGACCCAAGAAAATCAGACACGAGCCTCAACCACTGCCAACAATGGCGGATACGCCATAATCATGCTCACGAATTGAAAACAGGGGAGGGAGATGACCGAAATTAAACAAACCAACATCCAAATCTTACAAAAGCAAACTAAAAAAACCATTAATTGCAACTGGAAAACACGAAATAGTAGTGTAATTACATGAAATTTGGAACTAAAAACCAATCTAAAATCGAACCATAAACCAAATTTCTAAAAATCTAAATCTAAAAATCGAAAACTCATATGAAATTGAAGCTTAAAAAACTCGAAAATTAAAATTATTTGAACCCTAAAAACCTCCTAACCTTTTCTCTGGAGCCACTTCCCTTCAATTTATACAGCTTCCCTTCTCCTCTCTATTGTTGACTCACGCGTGAGTTGTACGGTGGGATGGCGATGGTGTTGGTCGCTACGCTAGCGTCCTTAGCATGAAATCCGGTGAGGGTGAGGATGGTGGATTGTGTTGGCGCTTGGTGATTCGTTGAAGAAAGACAGATGAGAGGGATGGGGATGAAGGTGGTGAATGCTGTGAATGGATGGGGGTTGGGGTTTTTGAGGTTTCGGGGCTGGGGGGGAAATACATGTCACGTGCCTAGCATGTGGGTAGGGTAAGTCCTAGGTTTTCCTTTTATTTATATTTTTCCTTTTCTTTTGGGTCAAAGAAGAGGTTGGACCTAGCAATTCGGGCCGGGGTAGAGTAATCTGGCCCACTGCTTCATTTCCAGTGTTTTTCAACTTTTTCTTGCTTTTTTGCCATAATTATTCAGCACCAACCAAACAAAAAAAATTAAATAAAAATATAAAAATAACAATTATTTCAAGCATAAATTAGGCATAAAGGCATCGTAAAAATGACACATTTTTGGTACGAACATATGTACGCATGTATGTAAGTGTGTGTATATATATATATA